>VZSZ01004489.1:1413889-1440751 GCA_013398815.1 Ibidorhyncha struthersii | reverse complement strand
GGAGAGCGGCAGCTGAAAGCCAGCCACCAGGAAAAGGTAAAATAATGCAAATGGAGAGAGAAGCAACGGGGGAAAGCCAGAGGTCTGAACATCTCTGCGTGAAGTAATTATGGCGGTGAATTAACAAAGCAATAAAGCAATCACGTGCCTAAGAGATGAACTGTGTCTTTGTCTCTTAAGGTGAGGGGTAATTTCTGTAGCCAGAAGATTGCCAGGGATGAAGTGCTGGTAGATGTGAACGCATCCTGCACCATGGAGCTCCAGTCGGGCCAGGCCATTCCACTTTGCTCCACACAACCATTGTGCAGCTGGAAAGACTGAGGCTGTGACCCAGGACAGGTCCCTGAGCAGTTGGGGCACACGTGCAAAGGTAAGCACAAGGCACGGGAAGGAGCGCGCCAGCAGGCAGAGAACCAGCACGCTCGTCACAGCCTGACGAGCGCAATCACCTCCTGGGAATTTATAAAACTCTACTTACTTTAACAAAACCAGCTTGGGTGGCGGGAGATGAGACTCCGGCTCTGCCCATGCCTTCCCACGAAGGTTTTCCTCTCACTGGTTATTAATGCGATAAACACAAAGGCAGAAAAGATACTTTAAGGAAAATCAATGTTTTTAAGATAAAACATCAATGTAATTCAAACAGCCCGAGTCAACTGCCTATAGTAAATTAAGTTTAAAATTTTAACAAACTCATGTAAAACTGGTGGTGTCTGACAAATTGAATTACGATAGTAATACATCACTCACAAAAGTATTATTGATAGTGACAGGAAGATATTGAATTTAAATTATTCATTTTTATTGATTAAACAGTATGTCTTCACCAAGAATGGGGCAAAACATCTGACAAACAGTTGCAATTCATATTTTAGCTCCTGGAATAAATATCTGCCAAACCACCCATGCTGGGCTTTTGTGTACTCAGTGGATCAACTGGATCGAGTCAGCATTAAAACTTCACACGTGAGGAACTATTCACCCGGCTCTCTTGCAGCAAACACCGAGCTGCAAAACACACTTGCACTTTCCCGAGACCATTTTAAAAGCTGTTTCTGTGAAGATGCACGGGCTGGTGCCTCCCTGCGCGCAGCTGCCTTCCCCCACCCTGCGGTTCAGGGCAGGCATCCCACCCAGGTGGGGCACCTTGGCTCAGTGTCAGCTACAAGATGCCATCCTCTAGCGCTAATTCCCTCGGTCTGGTACTAGTAAGGAGATTTCAGTTGAAGACTGGACCTTCAAGTCAGTCGACAAAGCCAGTCTAAACTTCATTCCCTGCCAGCAGCACTGAGATCCCAACCAAAATGAAAGGAGTAATTGCTTTCTGAGCTGGGAGACTGATCCAAGCCACACAGAGAATACTGACCCTAAGCAGCTCTAACACATGTACACTGAGAAGAAAAATAATCAGGAAACAGAAAGTCAGGTCAGCTTCAATAACCAACACGCACTTCTTGCCCTCAAACTATTACCTGTGAAAAGTCCTGGGGATTGTTATTTTATTTAAGCCCCCTAGTTTCCTTGGCCAGCTTCTGTCTTTGAGGTTTTCACTATGATCGCACCAAACATCATACATATAATGGGAAAAGAAATCTGTGCCAGCAAAGCAGGTGGAAGCAACAGAATAAATTTAAAAACTTCACCCAGCCTAAAACCAAGCAACAGACTCATATGGGAAGGAGGCCTTTCACATCCAAACATGTGCCTTCTCTATTTTTCAGAGGTTTTCAGCTGTGGTAGCTTTCAAATGCCCACAGAATCCCAAGCTTTCACCTGCTATAAGAGAGGGAATGTCAGGCTGAGAGCCTGGATATATGTTTGTGCTGTTAATATTTTTGCTTATCTGCACAGTCTTAAGGGTTGAAGGAAAATAACTCAACATACATATACATCTGCTATGATCTCCATGCATGGCGAAGGATTGCAGAGCTGGTGGGTGCACAGCCTTCAGCTTCCTGTAGGAACTCATCTTCACAGCAGCGCATGGGGAATAAAGCCATCTTTTCACATATACGTACTGGGTAACTTACACGTGGGCTGTGCGCATCACTGACATGCACATGAATAAACGTCAAATAAACCTTTCAGCATCATAATGCATTTTCAGTGGATTTGTAGGAGAATTTGATGTTCTATGGCCTTTGTCTACGTCCCAATGTAGTAACAAAATGCTACAATGCCACACTTCGGACTGAATAATCTAACTTGGCTATATGTGACTATTTTTCTCTTTAAAACATTAGATTTGAGTCCTCATAGCTTGAGCACACGTTGTTACCAACAATACTATCATAAGATTAGCCAGCCTTTAAAAAGAAATTCTATTATCATTCCAGACAGGCAACATTTGTGTGCAAGCGCCAATGGAGAGAAGAGCCTGCACTTTCACACATTTAGGATCTCAAGCCATGATCAGTATTAGCTTTTTGATAAGCTGACACAGCAGACTGCTCTCTGCACACTGCACATGGTGGAGCCCAAGGCACAAGCAATTCATTAACTGGTCCCAGGACACAGAGCACAACATGGCCAAAACAAGTCTGGGAGAACAGTTTTACCATTAGCCAGTGGTTCTTCCTATGTTTAATGTTAATGTTTAATTTTGTCTTCCAAAGGAAGGTATTCGCTCCTGTTCTGAATTGTCAAGAGGGAATGGAAATGTAGTGCAACAGCTACGTGTCAATAAACGTTTCACTGGAGCATTAATACAGGAGCAGCACCTTTATTCTTTTCCCTGCTCTGCAGAACAAGATAGAAGTAAATAAGATTATATTAAAGAAAAGCTCTACAAAGTTAACAGTCAAACTTGTTTAGATACTAGACTGATGTACAGGGTTTTTTTTTTCCAGAAAAAAGCCCAAAACTCTTCACCTGCCTCCAGTCGACATTTTTATTTCTTTTACACGAAGAAAAAGTATCTTTTGGTACAAGAAAGTTCATACTACTACCCAGATTATTTCTGTCTACTTGAAATAAAAGGGAATTTGGTTTATATACTTGACCTTCGATAAACTACAATACAATAAATCCTTTTCATTTCCCTCTCCCTGCTGAATGTGTATTTGGGCCAGTGTAAACACAGCACCTTTCAGCAGCTCTGAGAAACTTCAACAAGAAACCATGAGAATTAGTTTGTTCCTAGCATTACTATGCCCTTGTTTAAAAGCCCTCTGTGATCCATGAGAAAAAATACATCAAATAAAGAACCTCGATGTTTAAATGATTCATAGCCACTCTACCAAAAAGCAATGAATCCAAGATGTTTCAATACCTCTTAACACCTCAACAACCAGTTTAAATGTCCACTTCTTAAAAGTCCTAGTTTTAACACATTTCAGCAATTCAACAGAAAGATTCTGAACCATGAAATCAAGTGGAACTTCTCAGTCCTAATCTAAGTTGTGTATTTCACAACTCATCCCCTTCATAGCCAATACATAGTGGAAACCTATAGGAGAAGCTTTGGATCAATCCCCAAAGGTCTGCAACACTGGAATAAGAAACTGGAAGAAGACTTCCGGCTACCTACTTAAATCCAGAGGCTAGGCTCTCTATTTTGTGGGGAACACTGAATGAAATCTGAGTCCCTCTGACTTCCAGTCACTGCAGACTCCCATTAGCAAAACTCTCCTAATAGCAAGAACTCACCACCTACACTGCTAAGTTACACCATCCCATTGGTCATGGCAGAAAAATCAGCTCAGGAAACCAAAGAATGGACAGGTAAGATATTTTTCTGCTAACTGGTGAATAAAAGAGTCTGTAACTGCCAGGAGGGCTGAGCAAGAAAGACGAGATTTGGGAGGAAAGCAAAAAAGTTGCATCCCTTTCCTCCAACTGAGAGAAATCTCCTCTTTATTTCCACGGTGAAGAATTTCCAGGCATTTCTGAATGTCTGATTTTCACCAAACAAATATGAAAAAGAATCTAACCATGCTGACAACCTCTCTTTTATCCTCTACCTAATCCAGAACTGCCTTGTGCCAAGTCTCTCAGTCTTACAGGAGAACAAAGCCAGCAAGCCCTTCCTCTGCAAGATTGTTTTGCTACCTGCTAGTTAGTATTTCCTGAATCTTTATATTTCAATGAAAAACAATGAATTTCAGGGAAGAGACTATAGGAAAATTTTTAACAGTTTTAGATCATTTTCTTAATTATTCAACGAACTCTGCTTCTCTTGTTTAGCTTTATTGTTCCGCACATCTGTCCTATTATTCCGCGATCAATGCTAAAAACAAAAGCAGCTCTCCAGATCCTCAGGAAGTAAGTCCTATGCAGACAACCACAACTAAAAAGCCATAAACCTTCTGGATGCAGCTCTCGGATGCAGAAATGTCCAGCTCAAAACATTCATATATCCCAGCTACGTTGATGTGCCTCTAATTACATCATCACACACAAAATTTCTGAAAAGACCCACTTTATTGTGAGTTCAGGCAAGTGAATAGGGCAACCTGTCAGCATTGACCATGGTTATTTCTGTGCTGCTCCTCTTATGCTGTCCAGCCCCTGTAATAATTGAGTCACAGAGTCTGGGCAGTTTGTGTACTAATAACTGCTCTAAATCAAGGCAGAAAAAAAGTGCAGTATATACCTTTGGAATGCAAATACCTAGAAGGACCAAGACCATGTAGTCCTAACACCAACTTTCTGTTTTGCTTTAATCGCTCCAACTTACCACCTCAAGTTTCCTTAGTCTCATCTGTTATTTCTACAGTTTTTATTTTTTCCCCAGTGATAAAAGATTTTCCATCACACAGAGCTATTTCCTAGACAGCAGCAGATGCTCCGTCTTGCACTATGTGCTCTCTGCAAAATCACCAAGAGTTGCAGGTCTCTGTGCCAATCGGGGCTTTACCTTCACTGCCAAAACCCAGCACTGCTTTCAGGCGGTATAACTCCACCCCGGTGGAGACCCGGCACTGTCGTTTTATCATGAGGAAAAACGCAGGGATGTGAACGCAGCACTGACCTCTCCCCATGAAGACCAGCCACTCCATGTCTCCACAAGGATTTCACAGCAGAACAGCAGACACGCACAGAGCTCGCCCAGGGCACAGGTGAAAGAGGCAGCTACCAGCATGCTGCCTGTAGGAAAGGGCAGCCTGTTTGCTTTACATTCACCAGAAGAGAGCAAGATGGACTATTTCAAACCTGTACAGCCTCCTGCGCTGTGAGGAGAGAGGGGGATATGCAAGGCTGGCACAGGGGACAGCTCTGCCCTGCTACAGCATCCTACCCCTCTTCTCACTAGGGTCTGACTCCACTTTTCTGTGCCAGCCCTACACCACTTGTTTCCTTCCCTCCTCCTCCTTTCCTTTGAAGCTGTGGTCCCTTCCGCAGCAAGCTGGAAACACAAGAGAGGAACAGGGAAGAACGCTATTTCTGCTAGTGATGGAGGGCTGGAGATAGGGGAACACAAAGCAGGATTTCTGTAAGTCCCAGAATGAGATGAGGGAAGAAAGGGAAGCCCCAGCACAGGAAGAAGGGAAGAGAGACTCCGTACCCAATCCCCCCATAGCACCCTGTTCTTGTATGCACCCTACTCTACTGCCACTGCAAAACACAGTCCCTCTGGCCCTGGGACAGCTGTGCTTGCACTGCAATGACAGCAAGCACAAGCCACACAAACACGTTTTCTGACACTGAAAACATACCTAACACATTTATGCTTCTAAATAAGAATAGCAAGGATTGTGATTGGAAAGCACCAGCAGCAAATGACTTGCCAGCCTTCACTGTATGTGTCAGCAGCAGTGCTGGAATGAGATTTCAGGAGCCCTGAGCACCGGCTGGAGGCTTTGGCAAGCAGACAGTGCCATCCCAGTGCCTGCGGCAGGGCTAGCAATAGCCGTGTCCGCACAAGGGGAGGCTGCATTTATCAATGCACAAAACTGGGGAACGGGGTTTGCTATATTTATCTTTCATCCTTGACTTCTGCGTTACAAACTACATGCTGCACCTCTAAGGTAAAAGCAGCGTGAAATTCAAATCGCCATAAGCAGCCTGAGCTGATGAAGTTGCAAGGCCTGTCGTGCCAAACTGAGGATGAGTGACAGCAAACCACAGTCTCAGCCCAACCGTGCTGACCCTACCGCACACCCCTGCAACAACCGCACCATTCAGTTCTGAGGCTGGCACAGAAGAGTGGAGCAGATCAAACCGCTCTCCTGCTGAGGCTGCAACAGCAGCACTTTTTAGTCCCACCAGCACTACCTTTAGGCCTTCAGACTCAACTTTGCACAGAAACAACAAGAAAATCTTGCAATTTAGGTAAACAGAAAAGTGGCTTTGCCCGAGTACAAACGAACACAGTATTCTCTGGTGTTCTGGCCACAGGCTGAGTTTTGGCAATTATTAGTGGGGAAAGTGCAGTAAATTGTTTTGGAAGATAAAATTTCTGGAGATTTGTCCCATTCTTTCAAAAGGATCATGTGAAATTGCTCTTAATTCCACACAACACTGAAGACAAGGGAATAGCAAGCACTGCTAAGAAAACTAAATGACAGCTCATCCACTTACAACAAATTCTCATTGCTGATGAAGATACTCATGAATTTAGCCAAAAGTTATTTGCAAATAATGTCTATTTTTGAGGTTGGAGTGTTCACCGTCATTTCTCTTAATTATTTCTGACACATTCCATATCATTTATGGCCCCAAATGACACTGGGAAATTAACTCCGAGTCTTCTTTAAAGCAAACGTGCCAAGCAACAGAATTAAATGCTGCACATCTGTATTACAGCATCCAGACATCTGAAGTAATCAACCAGTGCATGTGATGACATGGTGGGAATAATACTCATATAAACGCCTACAAGGGATGAGGGCACCCTTAGGCAGATTTTGCTCTCTCTCCGGTGTCCTTGCCTAAACAACCAAGGGAGCTCCTGAACTTCTAAGAAGTTTAATCAGCCCATGCTGACAGAAAGCCAATCCCAGCATGGCTTGCGCGAGGGACTTACAGAAAAGAATAGAAACAAACCATCTTTTTGAAGGAACTCTCACCCCAAAATATCTGTCAGCCTGCAGCTGTATAAAACGTCCAGCTGGTGCAGAATAAGAACAAAATCCCAACCCTCATTTGTACTTTCCCCTGTATTTGCCCACAGTCCTGACAACAAAATGGCTACATACGGTATTTTTTGATGCGTGCAAGAATTCTCTTAATACGATCAGTAGATTCAGATAGGACCGTCCATGATGTACTTTGGAAAGTTAATGAAATCTGCCCACCAGAAAGGCTGAGAAATTGTTGTCCTTCAGCTGTGTCATATTTACTCTCCAGGGCTATTTCCTTTTCAAAGCAGTGTGTGGGCAGGAATAGCTTTTCTTCTTGTGGCAGGTGCAGGTACTAACTTACAATCCACGGGCAAATTTATAACAGGGATTTGGTACCAAAAGATAGGAACTGGAAATTAACTCTTGCTGGCTTCAAATCCACTAAGTTCCTGCCTGCCTCCTTTAGGTGTCAAACTCTTGTAATGAACTGCCCCTGCGGGCCAGCCTGGCTGGGACACCAAGGTCTCTGCTGGGGGAGGGGGGTGGAAACGGCTGCTTTTCTTAAGCAGACTTTCTTCAAAGACACAGTTCCTCTCCTGAACAGGTCTCAGATTTCACTAGAGCTTAACACCAGCTGGGCAGTTTCTTTTAAAGTCCATCTCTTCCCACAGAGAGCAGTGGGAAGATGACCGGACAGAGGGCAAGACCCTAAAATATACTATCTCTTCACATACATTTGAATTCAGACTGTTCAGTCTGACTGTCTTATCTCCCTGTTTTATCTGCAACCTGCAAACATTTCCACAAGCAGATTTGTATGCGCATAGATGTCTGGGGAATAGTTGTTCTTCAGACACATTTGAATGAAAACAAGGCAATATTATGCACAGATCAGAGACTCTGCAGCTCATCACCACCTATTATCGCTAAGTAGGAAACTGTAGACAGACGGAGAGACACGTAGATGCAGCTACTCCATCAGGACAAGGGTGCTGCAGTGCCAGGGCTACGCAACTGTGACAGCGAGGGTACCTGCACCAGGTACCGCGTGCTCTATACCACATGGGGAGACACAATAAGTGATTGGAGCAGATCAAAGAGGGATACAACATAAATGCAACCATTATATCTATAGTGATAGACAGCGGCCATGGAGGAAGAGCTGTTTCAGAAGCATCGTGACACAGTTTCATTAAAATTCACCTTTTTTTTTTTTTCCTCTTAAAAAAATCCTTTTCTGTTTTTTTTTTGATGCCAATCTTGCTGAAGAAGCAAATCCCGTGACGCCCGGCAGAGCAGTCTAGAGGTCTGCTAGCCGGATTGCAGTACCAGTACTAACGTGTCATGAATAGTCTAAGGAAATCCTTTATTCATCAACTCACAGCTTTAAATAGGTTTCTACAAATAATCTCAAAAAGGGATCTAAGAAAAATCTAAAAAGGGATGAAGTCACTGTCAAAGCAGAAGATCTGGCAAAAGAATGAATGTTGAGAACTCTTCCCCTTCTCATGATTAACTTGATCATTTGATGGCCAGATCAAATCAAGCCCATAAATGGAAGCCCTGACATGATTAAAACAGCCATGAAAAGGTTAAGGGCTGCTTAGTTGTCTTACAATTCAGCACAAGATTTAAGAGAAAAGTGTCACATATGAAAGATGAGCATTAGGAGATATACAGAGTAAGGGTTAGGCTGGCTTTTTAAGCAATATATCAGGCCCCGATGACAAGGAATTGGCACAGACATGAATGTGACACACTAGCTTTCTAAGAAGACAAGATCCATAAGGACCCTCCATACCCACATTTCTGTGAGTATCTTTTTCATCTGGTTCTACATGTGCAATATTAAGGAGGCAATTCCTTATCTACTTTTCCAATGCATTAGGAGAATTATCAAATGCAAACCACCATGAAGTCTTCAGGTAGGAGATGGCAATAAACATCTCCAAAGTACAGGCATCGGGCAAAAGAAAAGCCGAGATTTTAGCATTTTTAATTTATTGACTAGCAGGGAATGATATCATGGGTGTGTGACTGCAGATGGAATAGCTGCTTCAATTCATTGGTATAACTGTCAGCACTGAATCCAAGCAAAGCGAAAAATGTGACACCTTTCAGCCAAACTTAATAGGAATACAAATGGGTTGAAACAGAATTGCAATCAGGTCTACAATTGAAACATCTAGGTGCTTAGAAAAAATTACTTACTGTGATAACACAGTAAGCGTGATGTGAACCAATAAGACACCAAAGCCATCACTGTTTAGGAGATAATTTAAAAATATATGGCTTGGCAGTTGTTTGGAAGTTTGTCATGGACTTTTTTTAAATACACCTGACAGCCAGTATTTTTTGTAGGCTCAGAGAAATTTCACATTTATTTCAGACTCATTATCCTAAATAAATCATAAATTTTCATGCTATTTAGTTATCTAATGAGCAAGAGCATGCATATAAAATAAAAGGCCAGATTGGCCCTTCAACACATCAGCAATTGTTTTCTCTCTCACTTTGAGTAACAGATTACATCTGAATTGTGTAAATCATTAGAAACATACCTGAAAATCAAAGCAATACTTTTTTTCCTTCTGCAGAAGACATTAGCACAGAGAAGTTGCTTCAAATCAAGAGGGACACAGGAGGCAGTAAGGCTGGAAGAATGCACAAGAAATCAGCCATGTCCAACCCCCCATCCTTAACAGAGAACCAACTAGAACATAATCATTCCTGACTTTGCCTAAATTATTATCTTAAAAAAAAAAAATCCTTCAGCATGTAGACTCCCTACCTAGGTAACCTATTCCAATGCTGTGCCAACAACTCCACCTCAGCTCGCCAAATTGAAACACTTAGAAGTCTTGTGTCAGGCTCTAATATCACTAGCTTTAAAAAACAAAAAACATCTTGAGTTCTTTCACTTTCCACATTAGCTTTTGAACCCTGCAAGGTCATATTTCCCAGTCTTTCTGAAATATGGTTTATTTTTTAACAGAAGTTGATAGCTTTTCATAGGCATCCGAGTCTAGATGCTGGAACTTGGGAAGCAAATATATACTTCTTCCAAGCGCTGGCACTATTTATTTAATTTCTTGCAGCCAGGGTGGAGGGAATAGTCCGTTGCCCTTTAACCTCCCACTGCCCCCAAACTCGTACAAATGCTGCCCTTTGCACAGCGTTCGGCTGGACTTGGCTGGGGCGCAGGCCAAGGAAAACGGGGAACAGGAAACGGGCCCCCAAGCACCCCCAACCCCTCCGTGGCACCCAGCTCTTGTTTCATTGCTCCCTCTGCCACAAGGGACCACGCAGCAGTACGTTTGCTTCCCTCTTTCCCTCCTGTCCTTCCACCTACTTTAAGCACATTGATCCAGCAAGTATTTACCTGGTCCTTTGCTCCATCTGCTGCTCAAATATTAAACACGAAAAAAGCCAGAGTGCCTGAGCTGAAGCAAAAATGCTATTTAAGGTATGGTGCTGCTGCAGAGTTCTCTTGCATTACCAGCCTGAAATAAAAGGAAGATGCTTTGTAGAGGATTTCAGGTATTCAAGATTTAGCTTCAGTTTAATTTGGACTAAAAGACCCCGAACCTAACCCAAACCAAACCATCCAAACAAAAAAAATAATCAAAATTCCTTATGAGAAAGGGGGAACCTTTTCTGCTTGGGAGGGTTACTTCCATGTACACGTGGACATAAGGGATGAGCAGAGCAGGGGCTCAGCCCCACTGCCCCCACCTCCAGGCTGCCCAGCTGGGAGCCCACCCACCCTCCCATGCTGGTTCTGCACCCAGCGGGCTGGTGAGACAGGTATCCACGCAGGGCCCGCCGCTGGCTGAGTGGTGTCAGCCCCTTCCTCCTCCTCCTCAGACCCTGCACTTCAGGAGCTGCCCAGACCCAACTCTTGTTAACTCTATAGCAGCAAACAACCAGCCAACAACCACCCTGCAAACACGAGCTGATGCTTGGCACAACCAAAGGCTTCACAAAACCCCCACAGACTGCTGCGCTGGGATCTCAGGGGACGACGTCCCCACATCAGCGCCCATCCTGGTGTGGTTTCTGGCTCAGATGGGCCTCGGGGTGTTTGCTAAACTGTTTATCCCTTGCCCTATCCTGCAAAACTCAGTCCTCAGTTAAAACTCAGTTTAATGCAGTTAAAATCAGTGAGACAGTCTGTACAGCAGAGAGGCATGAACCTTGTCTTTTTAGATTTAAGGTATCTGCTGATGGTGACAGAAGCAGGAGGGACTCACTGCCAGGAGCAGGGAAGTGCAAAAGGGGCAATGGAACAGGCCAAGGGCTGCTGCTCAGAGCTGTGTCTCCCAAAAAGTACTTTTTCCACAATACTGATACTTTGCTAATATTTTTTTCATTCTCTGACAGGCAGGATGACATATATATATAGTTTCACATTTGTTTGACCCAAATAGAAATACACCTGCTTGCTGAAACAGCCAAGAGCACTTTGTCCTGGGTCAGTACAGGATCAGCCCCCAGCTTCCACCAGTGCCTGGTGACACCATCCATGTCCCAGCGGGATGTCCCCCCAGACAGACACACAGCAGTCTCCCAGGGCCTCAGCCCATGAAAGAGTGAAGCCTTCAGGCCTCCAAATCACGCAGCACCAGGTCATCTAATGGAAATGCAGTTTAGGTAGAATGAAATATTTGAGGTCAGTTCAGCAAGTTAAAAATTTACTTGGAAACTTGTGAACATTCCCTTTTACCATCTCCCAGTTTTCCAGTACTTCTTTGAGTCTATGCCAGATCACATTTTACAGGAATTACTGTTTTTTCTCCAGTTTGGACATAGGTATTTTCTTTCTTGATTCAGGAAATGAAACAGGAGCAGAGCAGGACAGAAGAGATTTGCCTTTGCCTTTTCCTTTCCAGAACGTGGCTGCAGCACGCCCTGATTCTGGGACTTTCAGTTCAGTGTTTTGTGCAAACCAGCTTTTTTCTTCCTGATGAAAACCTTGGAGATGTTGCTTTGGTCATCAGAGGAAGAAGCAGCTCTGTACATTTACCCCTTTTCTGTTTAACAGGAGCATACAATACCGATGAATTTTAGCCACATTTTTTGTGCACATATACTTCTCCTGCATGAAAGGCTGTAAAAATTTAGTCACAGCCTCATGCATCACTGGCCTCATCCATCTTACACTGAAATCAGCAGGCATCTCTCAACAAAACTGGACCCATGCACCCAACAATTTTCCTCTAACTAGGCTAAAAATAACAGAGCTTTTGTATGAAAGCAGATATAAATGGATACCAGACAATAAATCACTGTAATAAATAATAGCAAGAGAAGAAAATGGGGATTCAAGTCAAGCTCCAGATTTATAAACTATAGAGGTAAAAGATCTAGCAGCTGTGCAGAAACAAATGGGTATGATTGACTGCTTTGTTCCATTTGCAGATAAACTTTGCAATTGCAGCTCCAGCTAAATAATAATGCAGGAATACTTAGCTGTAAGCACAAAAGGAACAATAAAAAAGCAAAACACCAAAGTTACAACACACAATAGAAGATAGAAGTTGATGCAGCAGGGCTTTGCCGGCTCCTTCATTTGGCAATACTGTCAAAGTGGCATAATGATTTAGAAAATAATGAATACCTAACTAGAACTACCACAGAATAAGCAGGAAGGGAAAAAACATGGGTTTGCTACCAGTCCCTCTCACTACTAATTGCTGATTTTGATAGCTTTGCACATCTTAGCGGGCAACACAGGGGGGGGGCAGGGGAGGAAAACTGTTTTATTCACTACTCGATAAATGCACTGCAGCTTCGTACTGACATGACTCTCAGGACAGAAGCGCTCCACTGTGCCATCAAGCAGCTGAACTTCTAATCGTGCCTTGTCTAAAAAAAAAACCTGAGTGAGTTACCCCTTCTCCCAGTCAAATGACACATTAGTGGCTGTCACTGTTGTCAAGTGTGAGTTATAATGATAGCATTACAGCTAGTACAGCCTGCAGTCAAACCAAACAGCACCAGAGGGGGAGGCGGCCAGAAAGGTGCAGCCACAACCCCATCTGCCTAGTCAGAGGAGTAATGTTTTTTGCAAGAGATATTTCCCAATGAGCAACAATCCTAGAAAACTGCCATAAGAAACACCCATCCCTTTCTGATCTGTCTCCTTTTTATTCTACGGATAGAATAACTCAACCTCCACATCCACAGCTGATAACGGTATTTTTCCTGGTCAAGCTGAGACCATACCAGGCTTTCTCTGTCACACCCAGCCCGTAGCAATGAGCCGTACTCATCATGCTCTTTTAACACAGTCTCTTGTGGGAGGTTTCCAACCTCCTCGTGCTGCAGTCCAGCTTTGACCATATGGCTGAAAGGTATAAGTGCTGCAATACAGAAATTTGCACACAGCACAGAATGTCGACCTTCACAGGGCTTCGTTTTGGCCCAAATAAAGTCAGGGGTGTGTCCCAATAGGATTATTGTCCCGCCATGCAATTATTGCTGTTAAATGGTTTCTCTTTAACTGAAATTTACAACTGCTTCCCTGCACTCTTTCTCCCAGCGTTTCCAGTTCTACCAGACTGTTTGAACTTGCATTAATAGGCCTCCATTTCTTTCCGTTCTGACAGGCGATGCACTGTTATGTTTGTTTGCTGACAAGCTGGAGCTTCCACTTGTGTTGCTGTGCCCCCAGCAATCAGCTGCCCAAGTTCTGTCCCACCACTAACGAGCCTGTGGGTATATCGAACAGGCAGGGATCAGCCTTGCTTCTCAGCATCACAACGAGCAGCAGCAGTGACAGCACCTCGTCAGAGAATCTGTCCCACCAAAGCTCATTAAGGGAAAATAAGCAAGGAGTGCTGAGGAAGGATCTTGTCATTGTTAATAATGTCAAACCTGTTTCTGCCTTGTCTTTTCATGTTAAAAATTTCAGAAAAACATGGAGGACTCACACTTGACAGGTCCTGGAGTACCTTTGATATCCTGATCAAACTCAGCACCTACTACTTTATCTCTGGAGTAGATGATCTTTGGAACTCACATATACATTACGTATTAGCATATGTAGCTTTTTTATGTCTATTTGATATGTATGATTCTGCTTAGTTGTATATGGATACGCAGCTGCCTAGTCCTCAGCCTGTTTGACTCAAGGGGATTCTCAGGCAAATTCCTGCTAGGTTGACCTCAAGGATGGTCCTTTTCCGCACTATACAGAGCCACAGCATTTACTCTGAACAGCTCATCAGTCTATCAAAGCCTTAGGTGACTCCTGCCAGCCAGTTACACAGACTGGCTATTTTCTTTTTTCCCTTCTGACAAATAAATTAAGAAACATATAGAACATGAAAGTTTTCCTTTAAAACTCCTTGGCGGAACATCTGCACACCATGGCATTTGGATACCTTTCTCTCACAAGCCACAAGCATTCTTCTCCGTCTTAAAAATTAGGTTCCCAGTGGATACCAACATGGTTATGGTGATGCACAATCCACTCCTAAACACAGCTCCCCACGTTATTTCCCCAGCTCACATCTCCTGGGCAGCATCAGAAATACCAGGCTCCTGAAAAGTTTGCCACCTTGCTGGTAATGGCATGCCTCCTACCTCTCAGATTTTTATCCCAGACTCCCTGTTCAGCCACATTAACTTCCTTTTGGTTTGAAATTATGCCGGTCTAGCCCCACAACCTCTGCCGTATCGAGTGAATGCAGCAGTGTGGTGGCCTGAAGCACGTGCCACACCAGCTGCAAACGTTCAAAAGAACAGCTAACTGGGGACCTGCCTGCAGCAGTTTCTGACAGAACACAAGCAGTGAGTTCTTCAGTGAAAATACTGAGACAGCAGCATCAGCATTTCTAGCAGGTGCCAATAGCCCCGGGTATAACAGCCTTCCTCCCTCAGAAGGATGTCCAAACTCATCCTGACACACTACTGTGCATCCTGCTGCACTCCATAAACAGACTTCAGCTATTGGAGCCCCTGTTGGAGCGGGTCTAGAGGAGAGCCATGAAGATGACCAGAGGGCTGGAGCACCTCTCTGATGAAGACAGGCTGAGAAAGTTTGGGTTGTCCAGCCTGGAGAAGAGAAGGCTCTGGGGAGACCTTATAGCCCCTTCCTATAGCCCCTAATGGGGCTACAGGAGAGCTGGGGAGGGACTCTTTATCAGGGGGTGTTGCGACAGGATGAGTGGAAACAGTTTCAAACTGGAAGAGGGGAGATTTGGATTAGATGTTAAGAAGAAAATCTTTACTGTGAGGGTGGTGAGACACTGGCGCAGGTTGCCCAGGGAAGCTGTGGAGGCCCCATCCCTGGAAGCGTTCAGGGCCAGGTTGGATGGGGCTTAGAGCAACCAAGTCTAGTGGGAGGTGTCCCTGCCCATGGCAGGGGGGTTGGAACTAGGTGATCTTTAAGGTCCCTTCCAACTATAACCATTCTATGACACTATGATTCTATTGTGCTGAGTATAAAAGAGAAATTTTGTTGTCAATCTCCCACTATTTTTCCTGCAGATGTAAGGGAAGGTGGAAATAGGCCTTATTTATTTAATGAGCACATCCAGCAGTCTCAAAAGCCCCCATCCCTCTACAGAGTGTGCACAGCTCAAGTATTTGAAACATGCCTTTCCAGGCACCCCCACCTCACCGCAGCAATCAGCTCCATCTTCAGCAGGTGGGTCACAGGAGAAGGTGCCTGCTCCTGCAGACACTGGGAGAATCAGTAGCTACTGATTTTCTGATGCATTCAGTGACCTGACTTAGACAAAATTTCACCAAGTTGCTCCAGGCCATGCATTTCCTCAACTTTGTCACTGGAGCTATCAAAATGTGCTACGGAGGGTGATGTTTTCCCTTGATGCAGTGATTTGCCCACAGGGAAGTTGTCTAAAATGTCCTCCCAGACCCAAACCAGCACCAGCACACTAACTAGATTTAATCCAAAACTTAAGGATTGCCTATGGCGTTCCTTGGGGGCTGCCCCACACCCCCCACTCTCCAGCCATCTCATCTCCATTGTTCTTTAACTACCAAGAAGCCCTTATTTCTGATGCTAGATGTCCAGAAGTCCCACATATAGCGGAATCATCTCCTCATCTTGCTTATATTACAAAACAAATTAGAGATATTGAAGTTAAGTGTGTTAATCCTGTAATTATCATGGTAATAATGACGCAGTTTAATGATCTTGCTAATTGTCTGTTCAGCAAGACTGGATTGGAAAACATTCCTTACCCCATCTACCCTTTTAATTCTGCTTAAATCAGATGCTCCGTGTAAGTGAAGAGCTGTAACTATGTGTATCACTATCCCATTGCCAAACCACTGTTTAAAAATCGCTGCAGGTCTACTCAAAGGCCAAGTATTACACTGTACGCAATGTCTATGTAGCCACAGTCAGCTATTCAACTATATATTAATTCAGACAAGATTGCCAGAGAAAGTAAAAAGAGAAATAAAACATCTCTGCAAGGACTAAAATTTTGCTTATGGATTGCCTGTTAAGGGTCTTAAAATTATCAGCTGAAATAAGCTGCCTGAGAGTTGTATCTGCCTAACCAACTCCCTCTCCTGCTTACTCTGCTGCAAAGCACCATCTTCGGTGGGTCAGTGTGCAGCTAAATACAGATGCTGCCCCAGAAACAGCCTGCAATGCCCCAGGAAACTTCCAACTCCAACTATGCTCATCATGGGAGTAAGTCAGAAGCCCCTACATAGGCCGTCAGAGACTCATTAAAAATGATCTTTGAAAAAGAAAATAAGCAAGAATAGATACACAACTAAGTTATTGTTAGCTACTGCAAAGCACATACTTCCAGCACATCAGCTTCTCTGCAGGAGTCATCATGCATATGCTGATCCTGGAGTAAAGAGAAAGTAATTTAAAGCACTGAAATAGTAATTTACCCCATGTTTACTGTAATGCAGCTGATACTGCCATGCTTTCCCTGCCATTGCTTGTTGAAAAACCCACACCTCATCTTCCCAGCACTCTCAGTTATAAGAAAGGTGAACGAAGTGTAACTGTAATAGGTAAAAATTTACAAAGCATCTCAATGTGGAATTCCCATTTTGAGGCTGACACCTTTGTTTCCCAAGCAAATGATTGCATGAGAAGTCAAAAAGAATGAAGCATGGTCTGTCCATTTACCCAAACACATACCTCTGATCTACTGAGGCAACTGGTAGAACTTCCTCCTGCTACCAGCCATCTCTCTAAGCAGAGGGAATCCCTACTTCTTTGTCCTGCTGCTTCAAAGCAAAGGTGACTTGTTAGCAACCCTGGTAGCAACAGTGCTGGGAGCAGCCATCCAAAACCCAGAGGTCAGATGCAAATTGGGATTAAACCAGTGACGCTCCACCAGTCAGAAGACACAGGAATTCACAAGCAGTTGAGGACCTGACCTTGGCATCCAGCAACCTTTGCATCATGTTGCACAGGCAAACGTCCCAACACACACTGGCTAAAATACCCACCACTGCACAGACCAGACAAACATCAGCAGATATCTCTCCCTGTATCCCTATCTTAATGCTTAGTACCTACCAGACATTGTTTCTAGCACATTTGACACGCTACAGAAATAATGAACAGTAATTAGAATTAATCATTGCAAGTTCCAGTGCAATTAACAGCAGTGTTTAGCATGCCGATTATTTATGAACACAGAAGTGACGTACTGGATCAGCCCAAAGATTTAGCTAACCCACTGTCCCGATTCCAGTAACGGTCTGCAGCAAATGCCCATACGTACACAAAAGCAAGGCAAGCATCAAGCAGTGCTTGCCCCGAATACTCTTCCAGCCTCCAATGACTTGCAGCTCAGATATTTCCTGAGCCAGACACACTTTCCAGACATTCTGTATGCCAAAGCAGGAATCTCTTGCCAGAACAGGCCTTTGAATCTGCATAAAACTCTGACTCCTGGGGGAAGGTACCCCAGGGCTTAGCACAGTGCTGGGCAAGGAACCACCTCACCACGGGCGTCCTGCCACAGCTGCAATTCTGAGCAGCTGCCACCCAGCAGCACCCACAGACTCTCCTTTAGCTCTGCAGAACATCACTACCTCTGCCTCAAAGGCCAAGCCCCAAAGGACACAGGCAAGTACTGCATGTAGCACTATTTCATTACTTATTTGAGATACAATCCTTGCCCCCGCATCACTGCACGATCACAAAACAGTGCAAGGCTGGAACACCCTGTTAGCCAAGTGCTGAGCAGGGATAGTTTGTGGGAAAAAAGGGCTTATAGGTGAGACAGCTTTCACAATAGCCAGGTAATAAATATACCACACTGTAGTGATTGTCCATAGCTTTAAAAAAAAAATACTGTTGCTGCAGCATTTGGCCATGATAGTCAAAGGATGCAGTCAAGAGAAGGCTCGTAGATAAGCACTGGATTTCATTAAACCAACTAACCGAGATTAAAAATAAAGAAAAAGACAAGCTTATTAGGACACAAGTCCTCTTCCCAGTTCTATCATCTCTCTGCAGAGTCCTTCCTTCACTGAGCAGCACATG
This sequence comes from Ibidorhyncha struthersii, assembly GCA_013398815.1. Lineage (NCBI taxonomy): Eukaryota > Metazoa > Chordata > Aves > Charadriiformes > Charadriidae > Ibidorhyncha > Ibidorhyncha struthersii. The sequence continues at coordinate 1,422,244 of VZSZ01004489.1, read as the reverse complement.
AAGCAAGGACAGCAGGGAGTGGGTTGGCTAAGTGTCCCCTGGAAGGCCATCATCCCTGCTCCCCGCCTTGCCACAGACAGAGAAAGAATAGGGCTCACATGTCAAGCAAGACTCAGGAATGAAAGTGCATTTAACAGCAGTGGGAAAAGTATTCCCTTGGTGGGAAGAGGAGGGGTCAAGTCGTAGTGCAATCCATTAAATGAGTCTGTGTGTCTTACTATGTTTTGGACAATAGAGAAGAAACAGCAGAGTGAAGTCAGCAGGTGGAATCATTGGTGAGATAAGAATTGAGCACAGGTACTCTGTAGGGACATGGGTAAAAAACCCAAGAGGACAAAGCTGAACTCATTTCCCTCACACCTACAACAGATATTTTTATTCTGTGCAGCGCATCCCTGATAGCACAGACAGCCATTCACAGAGGGTCGAACCACAGTGCACTCAAGTCAAAGGAAAGTTATTCAATAACTTCAGACAGGTTTTGGCTTAAACTCCAAAAGCCCTTCCTACTCAGCTGTGCAGTAGCCGCTTGCAAAATCAGCTGTTGTACCTGAAGAAGGTAGCCTAGTGCGAAATTTTAAATAAAATACATATTGATTTCCAGACATACTTTACAGCAAGGAATCCACTGGAGATGATGGAGAGCCTTGTTTTGTTGTTTGTTTTTTTTTTTTGTTTGTTTGTTTTTTAAACAATTTAACCACCACTCCAAAACAAGCTGCCACATGTCAAGTGGCAGACTCAGTATTACATTTTAAATAAAACGATTATTTGTTTCTCATTGTGCCTTCAAAATTATAAGCTTCTTGATTACAAAGCCCCAGTCTCAGAAAACCTCAAATTAAGAGGTATATTGCTGCCAGCCAGAGAAGAGCAGCAGCTGGACTGTTATCAGCATTACATGATCCTCATCAATATATCATCACCGCAAATTAATTTGCATACCATAGTTATTTGGGGCCAAATACAGCAGAAACTCCTAGCTATTCCTGAGCTGCAGCATTGCTCGAACTGTCCCTCTGTCCAACACTTACTGGTCCACCTTCAATATGAGCAACTGGTGGAAAGTCTAGGGTAAAAACTTTGCAAAGATTAATTTAAATCGGAGCCAATACTTATTCTGAGATTGTTCTGCAGACCCCCCCAATCTACGCCCTGGCTCTCCACAATAAATCACTTGGGTTCCCCATATACTGCACCACGTCAGATCTCAACAGCGTAGCTCAGAATACACAGCTGTGTTTATGTGAAAGAGAAACTAATAAATGAAAAATTATGAGTGGAAATTGAATCTGCTAGACGAATGCTCAGCAATAGATTAACATATGCTGCATTTGCAAAAAAAAATACTTTAACTCCAGCTTATATTAAATATTGAAATTGCTGAGTTTTCCTCAATATTCTGCATGTCTTGATATATTGTGAGCGAGCACATTTCATTACCTGCATATATCCATATCTCTCTAATAACTTTCAAACTTCTGGACTCCTGTCACTTGGACATACATTTGAAGAGACACTTCAGACCTATAAAAGAAAAAAAAACCCTGAAAACCAATACTAAAAGCAATGTGCTTTCACTGCTTTTGTCAGTGGAAACTTTCCTTTGAGCTGTATAATTGAAAAGCAATGCAGTAGCACAAAATATTACACAAGATGAGGAACATTTCAGTGACAGACTCACAGCCCGCAAACCAAAACATAATGCATTGTTTATCACAGATAATTGCAGGCTTTCCATCCCATTTTAATCCTTTTGTTACCTTTTAAACAAACTCTCTGTCCCAATTTTAGAGACAGGAAATAAGAAAAAACATTTGCATTCTCTTCTGAAGAATATTCATTATCCAGGGCAACAGAGAGAATAAACTGGATCTTCTGCAGAATATACTATTCTGCTCGTGGTAGCTACCCTTTGCAAGATAAGATACAAGCCAATGAACCATCACAATACATTTTCTTTACTTAACTTTTAGGAAACTGTAACTAAGTGTTAAGCTTCTCTGTTTATATCCTTTTTGGTTTGAATTCATTTTCTTCCTTATTTTAATATTTTCCAAATTAGAAAAGAACCAACCCAACAACGTCAAACCTTTTTCGTGCAGATCAGGATGCTAGGAGGCAATTCAGTTGCAGATTTATCCTTTAGAACAGGGACCAATTTAAAAAGGCATATCTCCATTTTTTATCATTTTTTACAGACTAAGAGGGAGCATCTTCTGGTGAGATATTTTTCCTCCTGCCTGGACTACTCTGAAGAGGAGTCACAGTCTATATAACATCTGAACTGCTGAAAAATCCAAAAGAAGCTCAGAAAAGTAATTCTGACACCAATCTTAAAGCCTAATTCAGCCAAAGCCACTCAAGGGAGAATAAAAACCAAACAACAACTTAGTGGTCAACAGCCAGAGAGAACTTTAGGTGCACCCCTTTGGGTTACTTATTTCATGGACATCAGTGTTGATGACTATTCTTATTTTCTTTTGTACAATAGCAATAGGTATTCATAAAAATTACAAAGGACTAATAATTTAGCATCTGAGTGCAGTACTGGAGACAAAAGCAAACAGAACAGGTGAAGGGAAGCAGGGCAGTATGGGGCAGCACTGAGAGCTCAGCCATATCAATTGCCTGATGGTTGCCAAGGGGTTTGCTGGTGTCACAGCCATGATGAGGCAACTGCCAGAAAATAGGTATTAGAAACTACTAATAAGGAGCTGTCAGAATGGGCAATTGAGACCACAGTTTTGGCAAGCAGACAAACGAGCAACCCCTCGGCGATGTGGAGAATAGCCAGGTCTTGCCGGGGCGGCAGTCGTGGTGGGGTCCCAAGGGGTGCTCAGTCCCAGGGGCATCCCCTGAAGCGAAGCTGCAGGACCTGGCTCGAGGGGCTAGGAGAGCTGCCACCAACTTCCCCGCTCCGTAAGCCTCCTCCGCTCACCAAAGAGCCAGAAGGATTGCTTATTAGTCAGCAGCTGTTCCTATGAATGCTCACTAGTTGCTAGTTACAGTTTTCAGTCAGGATAAAATCCCAGAGGTCTGGGTCCCTCATGACACGATTCACCACTAAACCAAAGTTATTTTTAATGAAGCCATCACAAGTGCACAGTCTGATACCCATCTGTGGATTGTGTTCACCTTACAGTCATACATAAGCTTTGGCTCCTGTGATATCTTCCCAACAGGTACCATAGGTAATCCATAGAATCTCTTAAAAAGATGGAAATGCCTGAGACCTTGTTCCTTACACACATGTCCATAGCCTGAGTATTTTTGGTATGGCTGATACAACTCATCTCATGAAAGTCACTGGGATTACTAATGCTCACCCACTACTGCTGAATTAAAGCTGACTGTTTACCATCATTTGATATCAGCTTCTTTCTCAGGGTGACCCAGTTTGAACTTCATACACATATTTAACAAAAAACCCTTAGCTTTCCTCCAACAAGATACCACTGTGCTGGGTTGGTTACATTCTGCAAATACAAGGGCTAGCTAACGCTGAAAAACTTGTGCAAAGTCAGCTCAGTTTGCTGACGCCACTCAGATTCTGTTCTTGTGAGACACCTGCTATGACAAGATTTGCAATGCATTTTTTGGAGGAACACTTGGTTAAATTAGTATCTGCTAACTACAGTGCAACACATGCATAATACAGTGTAGCGGCTCTGAAGATTTAGTAAGACTATACAGATAAGCATCCATAGTGTTAAATGAAAAATACAGGTTTGCAAAATACAAACCTTATGTCTCAAGACACCTGTTATGTACTCTCAGAGTGAATGGAAAACTACCAGAAATAAGAATAGGCATTCTCATTAGGTTGTTTTTAATTTATCACTCTGTTTTGCACCGCTGGCAAAGTAGACCTCTGTGGCTGTGCTAGGACTGTTACTGCCCCAGATTCAGATGGGGGGAGAAAGCCAGGCAGTACAGCAAAACCTGGATCCAATCTTAACTTGCCCAAGGTGTGTAGGCATGTTTGAAGGACAGATCAGAAGAAGAAAAAGGACATTAAGTGGCTCAGTCACTGATGGGATACGAAGTAGGACAGTGCAAGGTCTAAAGAAGTAAATTGTAACATGATCTTAGTCTCCAAAGAAATTGCAGAAGTAGGAGGATAAAACTCAGACCTTTGTGCCTCAAAGGCATGAAATTCCTGCTACTGAAATGAAGAAGGGACAGTCCTGGAGTTCTTAGTAATAGGCGATCTGGCATTTTTTTTTTCAAAAGACAGAGAAGCATAGAAAACAGCAACACAGAAACACAACAGGGTTTGACGTCACAGCTTTATAGAATTCAATATTAATCAAGTTAAGGTAGAGCTTGCTATGGAAGGCTATTGCTTTCAAGTTGCTTCTGTTGGTGTATTTATTAATTTGGGGCTTTTAAAACATTTTCTGTATAAAACAAGAGATTGATTTTAGACTTTTGGACTATGTCCTACTTTACTCACTATTTCCACTGAGCCACATACAGGCTAAACTTGTGAGCGCTCCAGACTGAAGCTCTCTGTTCAAAATGCCAAGTGTGCTTCTGGCAATCAAGACCAATAATAATGGACAAACAAGGACTCTGCATTTGTAGCTAAAAGACTTTATGTACTTCTAACTTGCATCCTCCTGCCCAGGACCCCTAGGAAACAGCCCTGCCCCCCGTAACACCCCAGCACAGAGCACACCGGTCCATAGCCCTTTCCCCAGAGCTCAGTCTCTGCACCACAGACAGGTGAATATTGTCCCTTCACACCAACGGTCCTACACAGTTGACAATTCCCAAAAAAGGAGCCTTTGAATTCTCAACCAGGCATTTGTATGGCTGAAATAGCAAGAAGCCAAGACCAGGGTCACAAACTGACCGTTCCAGTTTCTTCCTCATTATAAATTGGTTGCAAACATTTCTACTTGCTCTAGCAGAATGAAGTTGGAAGTCATGAGTGAACAGAGCGATTCCCACTGCAGCTGGATAAACCCTCCCTTCCCAATCTGTTACAGCCATAACAAGATATATGTGGAGAAATAATGTTGACCAAGGTGGAATAACATTTAGAGCAGAATGTCAGGTTCAGCCACAAATAGATTTGCTTGTGGAAGCAGCTGCTCCATCCATTAGAATTTTCTAATAAACTGTTATGAAGATTGACACCTTGGAAGTAATTAAGTATTAGGTATTTTTAGGTAATTACTGCAGCAATAACATAAGACGTGCTCATTTTCAGAATGAGGAATTATCTGTAGCTCCCGTTGCTGTGCTCCTTTTAATAATTCATAATAGTTTTGACACCAATGATTATTTTTGATTACTCCAGCTTTTCAACTTTCCAAACAAACTAATAGGAGTAAAAGAAACTGTTTACAGTCTGGGGGAAATCCCACCAGCTTAACTTCAGCAGGTTATATGGGACTTCTTGGGGAAAGGAGCACACAGAAGGCAGGATGACAATGCACTGATAAACAGCAAGAGACCCATATGAAGAGCAGGTACATTTAAGTCACAATCCTGTGCAGAAGGGCAGGAAAAACAGTATAGCAACAAAAGGAGCCATCAGAAAATTATTTCTTGTTAACAGGCATGATCCCACATTTGTTAGGATACTCAGACATCAACTATAACGAGGAAGGTGTGTTTTCATACAATTAGCGCTAACAGCTCTTGGACCACCACCCAAACCAAGCTCCCCGCCTTCTCCCTTCCACTGACACCTCAACAAGAGCTCAGATTTGTTCCCTGAGTCTCTTCAACGGCACAAAGTTCACCCTGGATGTCCGCTCACCAGGCTGCGCTTGCAGAGCGAGCCATTAGGCAAACCAGCTCTGACCCCAGCTCAGGGGGGGGACAGAAGTCAGCAGCAATCTCATTTGAAGCCACATGACTGCAACTGCACACAGAGCCAGATCCCAGCTCATGCTACTTCCAAACAGCATTTTATCTGGGAATTGCAAAAAAATACAAACCCAAAACTTGAGACAGATCCTGCTGAAGAGCTGCTGGAGGGAGAGGCTGCAGCGCAGGCCTCAGACTCCAGGAGATGCTTAGACCTTTCTCCTGGGGCAGGGACAGGCGGCACATCTGCCTGCAAAAGGTGTGCCCAGGTGGAGGACCTCCTGCAGCAGGTAGCTGAGCTGCAGGGAGGTGGTGAGGAGGCTGAGTAACATCAGGGATTCTGAGAAAGAGATAGATAGCTAGTTCCAAGTGCAGTCTGCAGTGGACCCACAGCCCACCGCCAAACAGCCACCACCCACCACCCCCACCCCGGCACACACAGAAGGGAGGGGGGCCAATAATGCAGAAAAATGGAAGCTTGCGACAGCAAGGACCAGTGGGAGGAAGAAACTTCCCCCAAAGCCTGAGGTGCCCTTGCAGAACTGCTTCACTGCTCTACAGACTGAAGAGTAAAGACCAGTCACATCAGGAGAGATGCTGGAGCTGAGTACAGCAGCCCAATTTGCTCCACATATAACAACCAGCGCAACTAAGAAAAGGCAATGGGTGACAGTAGTACACTCTAGAGTCATAGCACTCTCTAGAGAGATGTGCTGCTTATCGGGGACTCATATCAGGGATATCACTGAGAGACTACCAAGCCTCATACAGTCCACCAATTTTTATCTGCTGCTGTTGTTTCACGTGAGCACCAGTGATACTGCCACGAGCAGTCTGAGGGATATCAAGAAGGATTAGAGAGCCTTGGGAGCAGTGGTAAAGGACTCTTGGGCACAGGTAGGTTTTTTTCCATCGATCCTCCCAGTGAAAGGGAAGGGGTTTGAAAGGGCCAGTCAGATCTGTCAAATCAACAAATGGTTACAGGACTGGTGCCACAGCCAGGGTTTCAGCTACTTACACCGTGCAACTCGCTTTGGGAAACCAGGTCTACTAAGGGCTGACGGGGTCCGTCTGTTCAGAGAAGGGGAAGAGCATCTTCAGTCAGAGGCTTGCCAAGCTGGTAAAGAGGGCTTTAAACTAAAGTTGCTGTGGGAGGGAAACCTCAGTCTAACCCACTCCTACCAGTTTGATGCCAGCACCAGCAATAGATGCCCAGATCCTGGAGGAGGATCACAGAGGAGCAGGAGAGCACCTGGAGTGCAGCACAAAGGAATTCCAGCCACTCCATCCAGTAAGTCAGCTTCAATGGGGGCCCAACTTAAATGCCTCTTTGAAAACACACATAGCATGGGTAATAAACAGGAGGAGTTAGAGATGCATGCACACCTGCAGGGCTATGATCTTATTGGCATCACACCACACCAGAGAGATGTGGTGGGATGGCTCCTATGACTGGAGTGTTGAAATGGAAGGGTACACGCTCTTCAGGAAGGATAGGCAGGGGAGATGAGGAGGGGCTGTGGCCCTCTATGCCGATGACCAGCTGGAGTGCATGGAGCTCCGCCTGGGGACGGATGAGGAGCTGACCGAGACCTTATGGATCAGGATTAAAGTGAGGGCAGGGACAGGTGACATTAGAGTGGGGGTCTGCTACAGGCCACCCAACCAGGAAGACCAAGCGGATGAGACCCTCTATAGATAGATAGGAGCAGCCTCATGTTCACAAGCCCTGGTCTTCATGGGGGACTGCAACCACCCCGATATCTGTTGGAGGGACAACACAGCTGGGCATAAGTAATCCAGGAGGTTCCTGGAATGAGCTGACAACTTTGTTCTCCAAGTGACAGAGGAGCCAATGAGGAGAGGTGCTATGCTGGACCTTGTTCTCACTCTGCTCTTGTGAGACGTCATGTGGACTACTGTGTCCAGCTCTGAGGCCCCCAACACAAGGAGGACATGCGTCTGTTGGAGCGGGTCCAGAGGAGGCCATGAAGATGACCAAAGGGCTGGAGCACCTCTCCTATGAGGACAGGCTGAGAGAGCTGGCATTGTTCAACCTGGAGAAGAGAAGGCTCCGGGGAGACCTTATAGCCCCTTCCAGTACCTAAAGGGGGCCTACAAGAACACAAGAACACAAGAAAGCTGGGGAGGGACTCTTGATCAGGGAGTGTAGTGACAGGATGAGGGGGAACAGTTTCAAACTGAAAGAGGGTAGATTTAGATTAGATGTTAGGAAGAAGTTCTTTACTGTGAGGGTGGTAAGGCACTGGAACAGGTTGCCCAGGGAAGCTGTGGAGGCCCCATCCCTGGAGGTGTTCAAGGCCAGGCTGTATGGGGCTTGGAGCAACCGGGTCTGGTGGGAGGTATCCCTGCCCATGGCAGGGGGGTGGAACTAGATGATCTTTAAGGTCCCTTCCAACCCAAACCATTCTATGATATGCTTGTTATTTTTGCTATGAACTACCCAGCTAAACAACAATAGGCTTTCTGTGAGGTAGTTGCAATAGGAGCTCAACAAATGGATAGCTT
>VZSZ01004489.1:1346626-1413879 GCA_013398815.1 Ibidorhyncha struthersii | reverse complement strand
TTTTTTTTTTTTTTTTTTTTTTTTTTTAAGTTTAGGAAAGCTTACCTGTGATCACTCTGCAGAGGAAGTGTGCGTATCTTGAGGCTATTTTTAAGAGAAGAGCGATGAGGCAAGACTTCAGTGCTGTCCTCCTCCCTCCACGGTGTCACAATGCCAGAATTCACCCTAGCAGCAGTGTCTTGCACCCACCACTTGACGGAAAAGACTCAGCAGTGCCAGCGGGCTGGTGCATGCCACTGTTTGGACCCTGCCAGGACAAGAGCAGCTGCGCTGCAAGAAACTGCTCTGCCATTCTAAAAGAAATTTTGAGAAAGGAAAAGTAAATAAAAATCAATACTAATCAATTAGACAAGAATTCCAAAGTCTCAAAAATGCTACCAAATGAAAAAAATCTAAAGAAAAAAAGAAATGGTCTTATTGAAAAAAAATCACTTCAGCGTTTTTAAAACTACCTTAGAATTGCCTTGGCCTTTTTACATTCAATTAAATCTGGCAGTTTATTTTGTTTTATAACTTAAATGTCAAGTTATAAATGCACTTTGAACTGAAAACACATTGAAAAAAACTTTTCAAAATGGGAAATTCACTGGAACTAACCATTTTCCCATAAACAGGCATGGCTTTGACAGAAAAATGTCAGCATAACATACCCATCAGCTCCACTCTGAACTGTGGGGCCCCCTAATGGCAGGATATTCCTAATTTGGCCTTCTCAAAACATTTCTGTAGTGCCTACCTACCCAGGGACACCCAGACATCCTTTTTTAGCAGTGCGTTCAGTTCATCCGTGTTGCTCACAGTCAGGATTGACAGCTGGCTGCCCCACTCTGCCCTCCTGGCAGAGCTGCTCATCAGGAAAGCTCAGGCTCCTTCTCTGCAGAGATGGAAGTATCTGTGCTGGGGATGGATAGATATAGTTAGATTCCTTCCCACTTTGTCTTCATTTGCTCCCATCACACCAAAGACAGAAATATCTAGCCTCTACACAGCCTCTGCCCAACCCCATTAACATTTGGTTACAATAGGCACCAAAGGAGAGAGTAACAGCTCCTCATTTATTTTAAAGTGTTTCCTGGTTTGTTTTTAAAATGCACCATCTGTGCTTCCGCCATGATGTGTTAATGAAACGCAGCTCTTGGTTTTTTTTTTTTTTTAAGGCACAAAAGTGATTTTAAGCGCACCCATAGCCCGGAAGCTGAACCCTGCAGCTGCAGCTGCGACTGCACATACGCTCATGGGAAGCTGGAGTAGCGCGAGGTGACGGCAGATACTGACTGCCACCCTTCCACCGGGGACAGCTCATCTCCACGGCTGCCAGGAGCTTTCTGGAGAAGGTTGTGCAAAACACACCAGCCACATCCAGCCTCTTTTACAATTAAGATGTAATGAGGCCAAGGAGATTTTTAGTTTCCATAGATTTCAAGTAATGGTTGGATTCAAACAGCTGGAATTGAGACACACTCTCACAGATCGTTCTTTTGTTTGTTTTAACTTTGCGATAAACGTTTCTTCGGGATCCCAAGGCTCTAATAAAGTGGCATTTCCCCTCAGCTCTGTTTTTATTTGCATTGCTGCATGAGGGAACTTGGCACCTGCAAGACAAGAGAAGAAAGGCTTACAAAGTGGGTCAAAGTATAGGATTAGGGCACAAGTTGACTCTTCAGTGAATATACAAAACCTGCAACTAAACGGTGCTTTGGAGAGGAATTTGAAATTTTACTAAATCTGTGTTTGGTGCTCTCTGCCAGTGTGTACTCTAGACAGAAACCCAAGATTTTTATCCAGCTTAAGCAAGCAGTAGAGGTAGTTAAATTTCAGACAAATTCTCTCAGACCAAAGTCTCGCAAGCCCATCTCCACAGGAGACGACCCAGATTATGCTAACAAGGTGGTGGATTAACTTCTTTTTCCTCAAATGGTAATGCTGTTAAGAATAACGTTTAAAAATATGAAGTCAAAAGACACTGTCTTGACTCGCAAAAGCCCAGTGTTGTGCAAAGATTACTCTTATTAAATAGTAGTATTTCCATCTGCTCAGAAATTACTTTCTTCTGGGGGATCCCAAGAAGGAAGGAAAGGAGAAGGAGGAACAGAGTGTGGGACAGAGGCTTTAACATCTGCCTTTAAAGGCATTTTTCCATTTGGCTTAAGTGACATAATTACATCTCTAAAGAGGTGAAAATCTGAGCATAATGGCTTAAGTCTGCCTTTTCCTGAGGAAGAGGGCCAGGAATTCCAACATTTTTTACCCACAAGATGAAGCGGTACAAGTTAGTTTGGTAAAGAGGTAAATAATAATGTTTCGTGTCCAGATCAAAAATTAAATAAACTCTGAAAAAGCAAAATGTGGGATGCTTCATGCAAAGTTTTATTCCACATTAAACATGAAACAAACCTACTATAAATGGTGAAGGAAAAAAAAAGCTTGAATTATTCCTTTGGCTTTGGCCATATGTGGTGTAGTATTCAGAAACTTCTTATTAGGCTGCTATGGTGCTGTTCCATTTGTTAAATTATTTTATGTTAGTGAGAATGATGAGGTTTCTTGTGCAGTTATTGGGACCCAAAAGGCACCTTTATTTATCTCATTTATCATGTACAGCAGCATTCAGCTGAAGTGTAGAGGTAAACAATTTTAAATAGCAATACTCTTGCTAGAACGCAGTCATCTTGACCACAGGAGCTTTGGAAAAATGCAGATTTAAACTGTTCACATTACTGTTTTATCTGCATTTCAGTCTGAATTACTAACTTATCACCAAGCTCAGCAATAAAGAAACATGGAAGGAAGATATTAAATATTTATGCCTACAGTACCTTACAAGTTTTCATAAAAATATTAATTGTAAAACAAAAGCACAACTGTTCCAGCTACCAGGAGTGGTAAATGCAATTCTTAAAGCCAACCTGACAGTGCCACAGCCAATTTAGTTCGGAGTGTTTAAAGAATTGCTAGCTCAAATTAAATTTGAGGAAGAAAATACTTTGAAAATATATATTGAAAATACTTGTCAGTCACTCTGAAGTCAGAATCTGCTAGAAATGTTGATTTGTTTGCACGTTACAGGATAAAAATAAACTAGGGACATATCTCCCTACCTTGACTCCCCAGTGTTACGCTGAATTACTGTCACAATTTGCCTCAAAATTCAACCCCAGTGATACCCACTTGGTGCAGGCTGCACTCACAGGGCTGGGTGCACCTCAAATGCCTGGGTGCACAAAATCCAGGTCGAAGCATCCTGCATGGTCTCCAGCTGTGCCCCAGGCAGGACGAGAAGCCTCAGGCTCGGACCTCTGCTTGGTCTCTTGGTAGATGCCGCTGAGGTGACAGCGAGGTCCGCAGAGCTGACATGCCTGCAGAGCTCAGCAGCAGCGCAGCCAGCAGCCCCTGCTAGTGGTCATCCCTGTGGATAAATTAACAGTCAGTAAAGATGACAAGAACCGAACCTCTCCTTGCATTTCAGCTCTCTAACCACAGTTACTCCTTACACTGCGCTGCGGCAAATCTCCACTTTCTTTTCCTTCCTCTCCTTCTGATCTATGTGGCATCTCCTGTTTACTTCCCAGGCTCCCGTCCTTTTTGTTTCTGCACCTTTTGATGTCTTAGGCCTGAACAAGGGAATTACTGGAGAACTGCTCACTCCTGCCCTAGGACTAAAAGCACGCTTAGGACAAAGGGCCTGGGAAGGGGGAATGTTCTATCACCACTTTTAGAAATATCAGTTCTGAAGTCTGCAATTCCTGTAATTCGTGGTGTTGCAGCTTACAGTTCTCACAGCTTCCCTCACTGGTACCCTGCAATACTCCACCGGCGTTACTGCATTTACCTTCAGTTTATCCAGCAGAGTAAAACTGTGCTGAAACCTCAGTTTACTTGGGCACCAACAAAGGATCTGACTCACTGGAGGTCACTGGGACACCTCAGCACCGTCTGTCACCCTAAACCCCAATCCATGTCCACGGCAGCTAGTCCCCCATCACAGTGCCCAACTCCAACCCCTAGGCTGCAATCAGCCCCTAACCCTTTGGAAAAAAAGAGCTCATCACCCAGCCTGATGGCTCTCTGGCAACTTCTGATTCACCAGAGCTGAAATGACACAGCCATATAGCTCCCAAGCTCCGTATCATCCACAGAGACAGTGCTTCCCCACATACGCACCAACAGCCTCACACCAGTCTGGGGAAAGGCTGAGGGGGTCACCATCACCGTGCCAAGGACTCTGCTCAGCCCTGTCATTCAGTCAAAGAGTCATCACCACCGCTTGTCCATATGATATACATCCAGCGAGTCCATGTATAAACATGACTGGCTCAGAATACAAACTCCAGGGGAACCACAAACCTTCCAGGAGTTGTCTTTTTCCCATGCTGCTGCAGCAAGCTCAGCTAAAGGACACGCAACAGGCCATCAGCAAAACGTCACTCAGACCCTTTTAAATGCCAGCCACACTTAGCACTGAAAATAGATTTCTTGGTTACTAACAAGTAAACATTACAGAAAATGCTAAAAAATTAAATAACCTTTAGCATTATATTAGTTCAGAAATAATATATTAAAACATGTTTGGGGCATATATTAGAGAGTTTATTCTGTGACAAGGGATGTTTATTACCTCTGGGGTGCTGGGTCATTCTTTGGAAATTATTACATACAGATTTAGGCATCTGAAACAACGGTAACACTCTAGGGAGGAACCAAAAAAAGTCACAAACAAAGCCCATGTAGTTGGAGAGATTTTTGTTAGTTACTGCTTTATAATGACTTGTGTGCCCAAGAAAGAGAGGCAGCAGAGACCAGGGTAGTGGGGAGAAAGCAAAAGGAAACCTGAATGCATCCTGGATGAACACCAATAGCTACTTAGAGGCTTTTTTGGATTTGCTAAAGAGAACTTAAAAAAATGCAAAGGCAAGAGAGAAAATGTCTGTCTCCCACTGTTCAGCTCCTGCCATGCTTAATAAGAATGGAACATTGTGAACATTGTGTGTTCTTTTTAAATAAAAGAATGCATCAAAAATAAATGAGCCCTTTCATCAAATTCTACTAATGGAAACAACCCACACAATTCCATATTTGACCAACTGCTCACATCAGAAAGGGTAGCAGTAGACTGCCAGGCAGTACACTCCATTCTATTCTCTGCTTTTGGCCCCTGACTTCTATAAACCTTCGTCAGCTGTAAAATCTTCAAGCTTCACCCCAGTTTCGCACCTGGAACAGCAGAGACCCAAAAGCCATGGTGCAATTTTGGAGTCATTGCCCATCAGCCAGCTTGTCTCTCCTGCAGTAAGACGTTGAAAGGGTAAAAAAAGCAGGGTTGTACTTGTAATAAGGAGATTTTCATAAACCACATCCTCTGCTGACAAAACAAGCAGCAGTGGAAATCCAGAGAAAGGACTACCTAAACCCAGTGATCCATTGTCTACGATTGCACATGCAGACAGGAGGAAACAATGCTCTTCCTAGAGACACTTTTCCAGTACTTTGGAATGAGATTCCTTTATGATTATTCTGAATAATTAGTCCCATTTAATCATTCTGTTTATCTTCCTGTTTATCCTCCACTAACAATTTTGACCCCTGTTGTCCAGTTTCACCCAAATAACACAAAGGGTTTGAACCCAAGTGGCTGTGAAGAGAAAGACTCTGACAGCTGCATCAAGGGAAAGGGGGTACCATGCACTTTGCCTCTCAGACACCAGAAAATCCATACAAAGGAGCCGTTAGAGATATCCAAACTGCAGGAAAAACTCTTCAAATTTACATATACCATGGGGAAATGCAAGCACAAAATACAAATTCGCAAAAACAAGGCCTCATGAATACTGCTGTTTATGGAAAATACTGGTTATAGTAGTGAAAGCCCCATTTTAGACTCAGTTAAGAAATCCCCAAGTGCTTTGCTGATTTGGTTTATCTTGGTTTGGGGCAGATCTAGACAAGCTATGCCACCAGAGAGACCTTGCCCAGCATAAAGACATTAGACTGGTGTATTGCAATACATCAGCACACACACAGGCAAGTATTTTCTAGTGTCAGCCAGGTCCAAGGCTTTGTGGCAGACTTGAAAGCAGGGAGCAGAAGCAAATAGCAAATTAATTGACTGTGATTCTCTGCAGCTTCGCACACATACACAGACATACTGACACTTTAGCCCAAGTGTCCACAGCCTGGCCTCGGAATGACGGTTATAGCAAAGCGGGTACCACTTCGTACTAGGCACAGCAGGGACTGCAGCTCTTCATCACGCCATTTTCTTAAAGGTGGTCTGTTCAATCAGAGAATGTCTTTTACAGTAAGTCACAATTATTTTTTACAAGAAAGAAAAGCTTAGTGCAATCTGAAAGAAATAAAGCTGGCCTTTGCTGAAAGAGCTTATTATAAAGGCAACCTGCGTGGGTGAAGAGGGGAGAAAGGGAGAGATGCCAACTAAAATGGGCTGAAGAGAAAAATCAAAGAATAGCTGGAATAAATGAAGTGCAACCTCTACTTCACAGAGATTAAATTATTAATTACTCCTGAAGAAAGCCCTGTGTTTACCTCACATATGTTCAATGCCTTAACAACGGCCACCATCAGCGCTGCATTATAAGAGCACAGCACACACTTAGCTGGAGCTCAGGCTTATTGCATTACAGTGGATTTTAAATACTGCTACTCCTCAAAGGCAATGATATGGGGTCAAGAACATAATACCCGTTGCAGAGAAATCTAATTCCAAAGCTGGGAAAGTCTCTTCCCACCCCAAAATGGCTTTAGGTATTGAAATGAATCCCGTATTACAGCTCAGCTTTGGTCAAAGTAGAAATTCTGACAGATTTATTACTACCTTATCAAGTGACTTCATGGTTTCAAAAAATACATATATTCTTCTAAAATCCATTTATCCAGACAGAATTCAATAGTTACATGAAGCATGCTCATTTAATTGAAATTTGCTTCTAGCATGTGACTCTCAGGCTCTCTCCATCTGCAGCACCTGACCGACGCGTGCGTCCTTTTATTCCCGCCGCCTATCTTCCACATTCACAGGCCCACTTAAAAACATGTTCAGGCACTTTCCTTTATGCCTTTGCATTCTCCAAAAATTGCTTTTTAACTTGGGTCAGCTTCAATTTTAACTTTATTTTTTAGGAAATGTTTTTAATCTGCAGCAGCCCAGCATTTATATACCTCATTTCACAGTGCTACTCTTGAAGAAATGAAGGAAGTGGCTGAGGCCTCATCACCCCAAAGCAGCCGGCTCTGTTCATCGAACATGCTGTGAGGCTCTGGGGGAGACAGGGCAAGTAGGTTGTAATTTCAGCTCAGGCCCTCCTCAGCCTCCAGCATGATGCAAAAATACTGCTTGTTAGTGCTGGATTTTAGGATGTGCTCTCCAGCACACACACATCCATAGGCCTATTGGAGCAGTTACTATCTCAAAACATTTCACTTATACAAACTTCCAATTAATGAAGAAAGCTAAAACCCTTCCAAGAGCTAAGGACAACCCTGGAGAGGGTAAGCAGAAATTATCACTCAGCTAAAAGCTTTCAGTTGCACTAGCACACATCTGAAATAACTTGTTCAATTCAGGTCACCTCAAAACAAGCTGACGAGATGCCTCGGGAGTCTGAGGTGAGCAGCGGGTCCACAAAGCAGCTTTACATGATGCCCCTCCAGCTGCAGGTGAGGTGACATCCGGGCTCTGGGAGCACTCACAGACAGCACAGGGAAAAAAGAAGGGTCTGGCAGAAGGGAAACCAGAAAGGAAAACTTAAGAGATCTACACTGAAGTTTCAAGTCACTGTAACGACTGCACATCTCAGCCCGTGATCTTACTTCAAAGGTTTGCCATAAGATGCATTAGTATTTACAATACACTTTTTGGCAAGGTGTACAGCTGGACCATTACAGAAAGAATAATGCTTGATTTGGAGTACCCCCCTGCTGTTCCCAGTCCTCTTAGCACAATACACCAGCAGAGACTACATCCACCTTTTAACAGAATATTTAACATGGCTTGCTCTGTGCCAGAGACAGAGAAGAAAGGACTCCAGAAGTGGGAACAGGAGAGCAGCTGTGGTTCCCAATCACCTACTTTAGCTATAATATACTTCCAATAAACATTTCATATCAGGATCCAACAGACAGTGCTCCTCTTTATTTCTGATTCATAACAAGCAGTTATTTATTGCAAAGAAATAACGCAGAATAAGCAGGGATACTAAGAAACCAGTGTTGCATATAAATGAAGGAAGACTCCAAACATAAAACAAAGCTTTGACTAAAAGCACGTTACAAAAGAAAATCTTGAGTTGTACAAATGATTGAACATAACCGATCCTAGGATGTAGGCTACAGACTGAACTTCTAAAAGTTAACTAAGAAGCTTTTAAAATACATATTGTACTGGTTTGGTTCCTGTAATATATTATTAATGTAGAGGAGCTGATGCTTCGTATTTCTTTTTGTCCACTTCCAATCACAGTGCCAAGTGCACTTATCTGAAGGACATTATTTTAATGAAGTCATTTATGCCCTTAAAAATTAATATGTCAGAGCAGTTAAAGTCTAGTGACTGTAACCAAACCAAATAATGTATAATGGAGAAATGTAATGAGAAAAAAATACAGCCTGAAGTCAAGGTTAAGTAGTTAACCTTAGGAAAAAAGCGAGAGGGAAAAGAAAAGCCAACACCAATTATATGTCCCTTTGACATGTCATAAGGGATACCATTACATTGTCATCACCCCACTGCATCCAGTTGTGAATTGAGATTTTTAACTATCACTGTACTGTACACTGGAGGCACCAGGAGTTTTATCTTCATTTGAGGAGACAAAAATTATGTTCTTGTGGTCTAGAAACACTTCGCCTAAGAGAAGGCCCTTTAGCAGCACCATACCAGAGCTTTTCAGAGAGCCAGGACTAAAAGTGTCCTTTTTGTAGTAAAGAGTTTCATGCAGGCTCAATACACTGCAAAAATATGATGAAACATCCACTCTTCCTGTTCTTTAAGCTAAGTCATACAGAAACTGCTCTTTAATTCCATCAGCGCATGAAAATATTTCATTCATCATTTGCATAAAGCCATAACAGACTGTTATTGCAGCAGCTCCTTAAATTAGAACAGCTCTAAGTCAGGATTTCCTGTCTTTAAATAATTCAGCTTTTCCCACGTTCAGGTAAAATTGAACCAGGTACCTCCCTCCAGCCCTAAAACGCCAACAACATGAGCAGCAAGAATACAAAGTGCACATTTTGATATGCGACTACTTCATCCCCTTTACTGCCACGAAATTTTCTTCATTGAATGCCACCATTTGAATGATTATTAAGAGAAGTACTGCGAAATGAAAGGAAGCGTTCTCATCCAGAGCTGAGGTTCCTGCCTGCAAGCTCCAGCAGATGTGCTGCCCATGAATTCACTGCCCTCCTTGGGTGGTGCAAGGGGATTCCTAGCTAAACATGCAGGAAGTCTGAATACAGGAATACTCCTCTGTCCAGATTTCCCGGTATCCAACAACTCTCACCCCACTCCCAACAAAGTGACAATATTTTTCTCTCCTGCAGAGAAAGACCATGTCCACTGGAAACCATGCATCAGTCAGTAATCTAATACCAGTTCACTTAAGCTACTGCTCACATAGGGGTTGATTTCTTCATTATTAGCTGCAAATGTTTCCAGACAATAAAAGCATAGTCACATTTGCAGAACTCAGAGGTATTTATGCGTTCTTCTTCTTGGCCGATGGAATTTACTAGTTTGATCAATTCCCTTCCCCTTTCAAAGCAGCTTAGCAGTCTCAGAGGTGCATCTCCAAACTGGGTTAATGTACCTCCAGAACATTCATAAGGTAAAGAAATGTAATTTAATTTGTGATTGCATAAACCAGTCACAGAAGCCTCCCAAGAAGCCTGAGTTTTCATTTCTTTCATAGTAGACATTTAATTATATGATAATTACTTACAGCTCAGCTTCTACTTTTATGAAATATAAATTGCACTTCACTCAAAAGTGCAGGATGAGCATTTAAAAGGCTTCATTAAGTAGGTTTTAAGATTTTCCTGACGACTTTCTTTAAGCTGTGGAATGGAAAGCAGATGTACCTGTAAACTGAAACTTGCTTCACAGAAGAACAAAGTAGAATTGCTAATGTAATACCAGGATGGATGAGCCTTTACAAGGAAAAAAAAAAAATTAACTTTTAACAAATACATTTTTTTAAATAACAAACAAAATATTTCTGTCAGGCGCTGTGATAAAAGGGACCAGGAGGGAGGAAGCAGTATTGCCAGCTCTCAGATATGAACAACAAGGCTCTTTATTCCAAATTTCCAGTGCTTGGAAACCTGAGGTTGTGTCAGACCCACACTGTCATTAAAGGAGACAGACCAAAAAAATTATACTCATTTGTACCTTCACAAAAAGCCTAGAAAACAGGAATTACGAAAGCAGAAAGATGAAGACGAGAAAAATAACTTCACCTGAATTTATGTATTGTAATTCTGTGACTGTTTTGACATCCCCCTGGATTTTAGACCATTAAGAGATGCTGGTAATTCTGCTCTGTCATATCTTCACAGTACTGCAAGCGCAGACCTAGAAAAAAGGTACAAGGACACAAAATCACCGAAGGCAGAGGTCCCGGCTGCTCCAAAACATTGTACAGGTGTTACTGTTATCTGGTGGCCATATCGATACCACACAGTGATTGTAGGAAGGTGCTGTTTGCTGCGAATCTTTGAGGAAAGCATTATTCAGGCAGGCAGAGTAGTCTTCTGCTGCAGGGTTGTGGCTCTTTCCACCCCAGGCAGGAGTGGTGAGCTGAGAAAGGTGCTAAGATGTGAACTATACCTTTTGAGCCTCCAACAGGTGTTTCTTATTTTAGTTTAGCAGTTGAGTATGCCCATGCTATTAACTGCATCTGGATTCATTAAACATGAAGATACAAAATGAGATAATAAAACTAGCGTACACAACCTGCCTGTAAATTCTGGGAAGAATTTTTTCCTGGAGAAAAAAGAATGCACAGAACCACACAAGTCCTCTCTGCAGTTGCATCAGGGTGCCATAGGAAGAGCAATCAAGTAGAGTCATTTGCCTGTCATTTCCAAAGATTGCAATAAAAAAAATAATAATTAAAAAAAACTTTTGAAGGAAAGACAATAATACATTTGTTAGGAACAGAAGTTATTCCAAAATGAAAACCAAAGAATTTATAAAATTCAATAGCAAAGCCCTGCCCACCAACAGCTCAATTTTAGTCTTCTGCAGTAACACAACCAACAGATGACCTGCATTCACACCAGCACATCACGAACCAGAACCTGGCCTGTACCTTCTCCCAGCTCAAGAGAAAGGCAGCAGAGTGAGAAGTCCCTTCTAGCAGCTTGCAATGGGTTTGACTAGCTAAAACAATAAATCCCAAATGAATGCAGGCATAGACAGAGCTTCTTGGTTAACTGAAATGAATCACATTTGGGCATTAAATGTCACTAGTAGCTGTTAATGGCATTAGGCACAGGAACAGAAATTTGCATAGGAATTATTATATGGTGCATCCCCCTCCCTATAATGATGATGGTCTCCCAGTGACTTTTGCAGGAGCTGTTAATTGATTTGTTTGGAAGTAGATCTAGATAGCGTAATTGTTCAACTAAGATGCCAGAGTGAGTAGAGACTGTTGGCTTCAACTGACTTAGGAGAGCTATAAATAAGTACACTATTTCATAGTAGCTAAGTGTGTTAAGTAGTTCTGGTATGTTAAACTTAATATTTAATACACTGTCAAAGCAGTTCTGTGCTTTTGTGTATTCTACATTTAAGACACAACAATTGCTTAAAACATGTTAGCCAGCGTCTTCTTCCCAGCAAACCTAAAGGTTGAGCTCAAATGACAGTCTATTGCAGAGACGTATGGCGCAGTTATTGTCTGCCACCCTCCAAGTCAGCGCCACAGCAGAGATTATTTCTCTCTGAAACAGAGGAACACAGAAGTGGGGACTTGCCTAAACCACGGCACTCTTAAGGAAACTAATCAGATCTAAAAACACAAATTGAAAGACTCAGTTAAACTGCATTAAGTCCTCTCGCTCAGAATTAAAGTAGCCTTAATTCAATTGAGGTTTATTAATTTCCATGGGAAAACTAAGCTTACCAAAATTTTAGTCACTTAAATTCTGAAGAAACAAGTCTAGCCATAATTTGATCACTTGGTTTAAAAGCTACTTTGGAATAATTTTCTTTAGGAAAAAGAAAATCAAGAGCAGCATTTGCAGACTGCGGTGTCTTTACAGAGACGGCAGTACTGAGCACTCACATTACCCCAGAGTCACCTCTGTGGAGTAAGTGAATTGAGTTTACTATGTTTTTCCTTCCTCTGGAGATGATAAACCCCAAAGAGACACTTTTAAGGGCAACTGTGGGCAAGCTGATCTCTGCATACAGGCTGTGAACAGTCCTCCTAACTCGCTGCCATCCAGAGTCAGCCATGATCCAGTAGAAAATATGAAAGCCAACACCCCACAACAAGGTGTGCCTTGTCTGGAACAAGCAGAGAAGTTCATCTTTATTTTATATAGTTTACAAAAGGGCATAAAATGCCACGCCATTTCATTCTCAACAGCTTCTTCCATTATCTACTACAGCACGTAGCACTTAGCAGCTAAATAACAGCAAAGGAAGGAAATTAAGAAGTATAGAGGAGAGAAAGGAGTTGTATTTCCAGCTGAGACGTGAAGTGAATTGAGAGACAGTGCAAGGCTGCTTTACATAGGACTGAACATATCTTCTGTACCCTTAATCACACCAACGCAGTCTGCTAGGGTCAGGCTCTCATATACCCTCATATTGATCAGTAACGTCTCAACCTGTGGAAATCAGCTTGATGCTGAAACAAAAGCTACCTGCTGGGCTGCAGCACATAAGAGTTTAACAATGTTTTGTGAGCACAAAAGCTGCAGTGAAGGGTGGTGACCCTATGAGCTGCCTAGCAGCCTGGGAGCACCTTTCCCATGGGGAAAAGGCCACCAAGAGCTACTGTGGGACCCAACACACTTCTGGCTGCACACATTGGCCTGGAAGGGGACAATGACTTAGAAGGGCACCTGCATGGCAGCTCCCTGGCTGCAGCAGCAAAGCCCAGCATTGGTGCTGGAGGAGGGACCCCACAGCTGCAGCCACCCCAGAGCCACAGTAAAAGCCTAAGAAAACAAACAGATAATGGGCAAGTGCCTCTCCAAAACCACATCCTACTTCTCAGGTGAAGCAAACACCCATATGAGTACTTTGTCCTCCACTCAGTGTCACATCTCCCCCTCACTTACATCTTCCACAGCTGCTTTTCTGGAACACATCGCGTGTCCAGAGAGGGAAGAGGTAGGTCAAGGGACAGGGGGACACCACTGTCTTTTCTGTCCTGGCCTCTCTGCACTGCTCCCGTTTCCATCATAGCCTGTGAGTATACAACAAAACTGATCCTTCACCAGAAGGATCATTCAGTGAAGACAGTGGGGAGGTAAGCAGAATGTCTGATCACGCAGCCCCATAAAAATAAAAGGTTTCTTTTGATCTCAGCTGCTGCAGTTCCATTAAATCTGGCTGAAATTTTGCATCTGCAACAACTGCACAATTAAGACTATAGGAGATAAAGTTGTAATTTAATTCTATAATTAAACCAAAACTTCTAAAGAGCAATCTTTTATTCTTCCCAATCTGTGCTTCTTACTTTTTATCAGTTCGAGGCATTTTTAAAGCCCATTGGCAAGACATAACACCACACCGTTCCCAGGAAGTTAAGTGGCAGGGCCTCAGACAACAGCTGCGATCAGGCAGGTGTACTTTGTGCTCCACTGAAGAATGTCCCATTTTTCATAGTTGGATACTGCTGGGGAACCTCATTAGAAACCAAATTACTACCTGCATCAGGTTTACACTAATGTATTGACATCTACAGCACTTGTTAAATGAACCGTAAATCCAATACACTAAAGTCATTTTCAACTGAATCAAATCAGGTTTCAGTCAAAAGAATTACAATTGTTATATACTTAATGCTTGGCACTTTCCTGGTGTCTCCAGCTAGATCATTTCAGACACAGAGAGAAAATTGTAAACCTATGAAACAGTGCAAGCTAAATTGGACACACTGCAAGCATACTAAACACAGTGCTAGGAGTTTAAGGATGATAATTGCCTCTAATTGACTAGTTGGTAAAGCTATCCAGGCATCCACGGGCCCCCTCCTTGCTAATCTTTTTCAACATGCTATTTTCTTCTCCTTCGTTAATTTATACTTTCTTATTATAAACTACATTGTTTGCATTTCCTAGAATCTTTGCTTTTAAAATCTTTAACTCTTTGTTCCCCTCAGAACTAATGGCTTTAGGGAAATAGGGTCCCAGCTGCAATACACAAGCAAAAGGCAGAGCAGCAGCACTGTGCACAGCCTTCATCAAACTGCTTCATCCTCGACAGGAATCAAAATGCCTTCCAGGCCTTCAGAAGCAAATTCACACTCATGTGCTGTTTCTTCCCCTCACAGCCAGGACTGGTCATCTTTTAATACTGATTTAAAAAAGCTTGACCCATGTGTGAGGACAGCATTAACCCCTTGTTTCCTTTTCACTCAGGAATAAATGATTTCCCAGGAAAGCCAGTGCTACCATCCAGTGCCTGGTTGTGGCCATGTGCACAGTACAAAAGGGGATGCCAGCAGATAGGACAAAGCCACTTCCCCTCTGCCCCTCTCCTACAGCCTACCCCCACAGCTTGTTTAAACAAAGACATTTGAAAGACCCAATTCAAATTGCAGATTTGTCAAGCTACACTTTCCTCCAGCCTTATACACTTTCCCTAAGTGGCCTCATAGTTCTGCTTAATTGGTTTCCCAGAAATGGAAAACAGCAAAATGGAAATTAAATGGAAATATATATGAGCCGGCTCCTCTATCAGCATAAATCCACCCTGGTACCAGTGAATTACATTGACAGTTGGTGTCTGAGGAACCAGCTCCTGATCAAGAGTTTATAGAGATTAAATTCATTTACCAGGCCAGACTCTATAAACAACCTTCTCTGGTGTCTGGCTACCTAAATCCCCAGCAGATTATCTGCACGTGTACTCCTCCTCCCCTTTGCCTGGAGCAGTGCTGTCTCCATGGTATTCTCCAGCAATAAAGAGGTGTCCCTTGGAAGAAGTAGCCACACAAAAGAATAAAAGGCTGCATAAATTTAATGTGGCAGTTCTGGAAGCAGTTCTGCTGGTCAGCCAAAAATCAATTGGTGACCTATTATGTGAAGAGATAACCTCAGTATAAAGGGTGGAAACTGCTTGCTTCCATTCATGCATAAAGCTGGACTGTCTAGAGAGCTAAGGCTGTTCAGTTGGATAGTGCTCTCACGCCTCTGGCCACTTTCCATCCCCGTTTACCATTTTCCACAGTGCCTGTGTTGGTTTTGGCTGTGCTTTTCCCAGAGGACTCTAGCAAAAAGTCATCCTGCCAGTGTATTCAAGGACACTTTTTCAATATACCGTTACTCATCTGACATATTTATCGGCTGATGGTGAAAGTGTGGATCACCCCCACAGTGCATCCCATTCCCCTGTCGTTGCTCAGATGCTGGTTCTGCCCCTGCAGTGGGGCTCCTGAACCTCCCAAGCGCACCAGCCAGCAGGTAGTTGGCATGTCCCCTGAACCGACCAAAACTAGAGCACTGGGTCTGGTCTTCAACCAGGAAGAGCCGATACCGCTCAGCGGAAAGCTATGCGCCGTTTGCTATCAAGTGCAGGGTCAGCAACTCATTGTGGAAAAGCATAGAAAGTGTTGGTAAACGGAGGTAAAAACACAGCTCCAGGAGAGTGAAGATGGTTAGAGTGGAAGGCCACATTCACCTTGGAACAGAGTTGTTTTCAACAGCTTCTTCCCTGTGATTCTCAAATTTGGTTTTGTCCCGCTCTGTTTTCCAGCATATTGTTAGTTCCTTCCTCCCCTGCGGACACGTGCCATGCACACAAATCTCACACAGTTGTAACTCCTTTATGTTGCTTCACCGGACTGCTGACAGTTTGCAGCAGTGTCCACCAGGAGGCGGATGAGAATGCCAAGATGCCACACGAGTGGCATCAATTCACCGGAGCCATCTCTTCAGAGAGGTGGTTACATGGGAAGGCTGCACCCCCCTCGCCGCATTGGAGCGCCTGATAATCAAAGGGCATCAGTCCACAGTCAACACTCCTACACTTTAACTACGGTCATTGTATCTCCGCTCCTAACCCTGTAAAATAGAGTAGGTGCTGATTTGCCAGCTGTGAGGTTGCTTGGCATCCTACAGAGCCAGCTACAGTGAGGTACCTACACTGGATGCTCAACAGACAAGCAAGACGTTAGTGGGATAACCAGCACTGTGGCTAATGCAGAAGTTATGAACTTGATATCTTTATTACTAAATACATAAGCTGCTATAGCGTGAGAAAGAATAAAGTCTGGGATTTAACTGTAGCTGAGTCTGTAACACACATCATCTGTGAACCTGGACCTGCCCTACACATTCTCCAGCGGATTAGGAGACCCCATGACTACACAGGGCTTCACTTTACGGATGATAAACAAACTGCAGGACAAGTGAGGAACAGAGTTCAAAGAACACCTGGTCCATTGGGTAAAGGGAAAGTTTCAAACTATGTACCAATGAAAGGGCAATACGAAGAAATTGAGGTTAGTTCTGAGCCAGTTACAAAAGCTCAGAATAAGAAGTGGCTATATGAGACTTTAAAAACTAGTAGAAGATCCAAAAATCAAAGCCAATCTTAAAGTGAACTGTAAAGGAAACACATGAAATCCCTGACAGGTCAGAAAGGTGGTTTCAGTGCAGAGCTCTCCAAATACAACACAACAAACCAGCTGGTTAATGCTGTCCTGGAAGAGTCAGGGTAGTTTTCTTGTAGCACAGTGTCTGTACCCAACCGCAGTACAAACCAGCCAGAGGCAATGCATCAAGTCATACAATCAGTGCAGGAGGATGAAAACACCTTCCTCAAACATCTCTGATGGAGGCTTCTACCTGTTGAATTAGCTGCCATGCTTCAATTTATTATTTTTAATGATAGTCTTTTGTCTTCATCCAAACTAATTATGCCTAAATCAATGGTAATGGTAGATTTGGCATTGATTATCCCTGTAGATGCTCTCAACTTAAATTGTCCTTTTGCATACAGATAATTCCCTTGGCTATCTCCTGCCAGAGCATGAACACCTGAGTATTTATTTAACTAATTATTTTGACGCACATCATCACTGGCATTTGATATAAACTACAGGAATACAAACAGCTTCTCTATCCTCTATAGAGACAACAAAAGATGGGCTCCCTTAGCAGTGAGCTGCTGTCTAATATTTAACTCAGAAATGTGCATTTGAAACTGTGGGTTGTGTTCACAAGATCAGGTTCCTCAGCCACAAACCCTGTACCAGACAAGGTGTCCAAGCAGATCATTTGTGAAGTCTTACCAGCGTAGAGACCAAACCTACTGGTGTAATAAACCCATGTGTCTACACTCACCTTACTGGAGTGCCAACTGTTCAAAAAAAGCTGGAAACTGTCAGGCTTTTTGGCATAATAAAAAGACTTTTGCAGTCTTCCAGCAGTCTCTCTAATTTTCTGCCTTTCCAAGTGGCCTGAAAGGGGATACTAGATTCTGAAAGAGAAGCAAAGCCCGCAGTGGTCAGGATGATAGTTGGGTCCACTTGCTGGCGTAACTACCAGAAACTTAAAAAATGTAAAGGGGTACGGGGCATTTATAGGCATAACTGTTTTCTGTCTGTTTCACCTCTAAATCACAAAAAAAAAAAAAAGTTGCCTGTTGGAAGGGAAAGGCTCCTACATTATCAGAGGGAATTACTGTTGTCCACCTTTTTACTCAAATAAAAATCATCTAGGTTAAAAGTACCAGCCTGACTTTTCATAGAGAAAAGCATAACCAAATAGATGCAATTATTTTTTTTTTGTCATTTGAAACTCAGATTGTAAAAATAGTCTCAAATAGTCCCTCTACATTTGAGAATTGTGCTTACTTCTGAGACAAACAGGATTAGTTTCAGTGACAGATTAATTTGCTTTTTGATACAGAAAAAGTGCTCTGCAGGATGAACACAAACACTCTGCAGGCTCCAGAGGATTGCAGCAGCACATTTCACCTCTAGGTCACTGGTTCAAATTCCATCTGGGGGTAGGGACTGAAATTTTGTAATGTCTAATGGTTGTTCAGTGGTCCATGTGAAGTGAGTTTTGTGGCTGTGCCTTCACTCCAAGTAGTGTACTGAGTGTCTTAGCGGTGAGGCCAAGGACTGGGGAAGCGTAGTGAGGAGCGAACCCTCACACTTTCTGAGAGTGTCCTCTCCATAAAAGAGAGTCTGCTCTTGAGCTGGCTGTAATACAGTTGTTCAGTAACAAACAAGAGGATTTCATAGCATCGGGGCTTATCAGCTTATTACTTGTCACCAGAATGAAATTTGTTCTAAGTGAATGTTCAAGGCAACATTTATAACCCAACAGCACCTATTAAAAACTAAGATCTGATTCAGTGCTGAATAGACTATTCCCCTCTAAAAGTTTCTCCTTTTTTCCTATTTGCAGATATTTGGGTTTCACTAAAGAAATACGTACAGTCCCAAAGCCTCAGAGACTGCAGTTTTGGAGCACTTCCAGGTGCACCAGACGAAACACATTGCACCTGGAAAGGTCAGCTGTGGGCAGATGGAAATAAGCAATAAGCCATTTTCCCTTCATGTAGTCCCACACTGCCAATAACACTGCCCAGAGGCCTCGTTCTGTACCTGATATGCATATTAAGTTACTTTTACTCCTGTGAGATAACACACTTTAAAGGCAGAAGGCTACTTGAGATTTTCCAAATTGGAAAGCTGGTTTTAAGGCCAGAACTTTAGACCCTTTGTCTTAGGGAGAAGACTACTGCTCTCGCGAAGGCTGCTCTGAGGACCTTTGCAAAATCACAGCACTAATGAAAGCACTGCAGCCAGACACCGAGACCAGCTGTGCTGAACGCGGTGCTCTGCAGGGAAGGGAGGACACTGGAGAGGGAAGGCAGAGAGGCTGCTGCATGCTTCCAGCTTTGGGGCCTCTTAGAGCCAAGCGGCAGATACCAATGTGATCCTCAAAGAACCAAGAGCTGCTCTGAGGCTATTCTGATCATTTTCTCCTACAAAGTGCATCCTTTCAGGATAGCTCCAGCCGCGCCTCTTCCCCCAGTTCATGCACACCACATGGGAGATAGGAAGAGAAAGGCAGTACTGCACTTTGCCTGCAATGAATAGAGGAGGCAAAAAATGAACTCGCGTGTTTGCCAGATCTTGCCCTAATACTATATAAAACAAACAGCAGATAGGGAAAAGGTTCTTGCCCCAGCTACCCACCCATAAAAATTTATAGCACCTGATTTGGGGGCATTAATCTGTACACACAACATGTGTCAGTTATTATTCACTGTAAACATGTCATAAGCATGGACATATGCTCAGCAAGGCTACTGAGACCGGTCCTGAAATTGTAAACAGCCCATTAAACAGAAGCAGTAAATACTCTACAGTGCTGTAGATCTTGGTCAGTTAAAAAGCACTGGATAGGCTTTAAACCTGGAAAAATACTTGGCTCCATTTAAATCCCCTTCTTGCAATCCAACCTAATTCTGCACTGCAAGAAATTGAGGGGAAAAATAACCACATAAAATCCACACAAGGGCAGTAAATACACTAGCACTTCAATAACTACTGGGTTCTGGAGCAAACACCAACAGTCAGCATGAAAAACAGGCTCCACTGAAAGACAAGAAAGGGATGAAACACAGACAGGGGATACCTATGAGCACATATCCTCGTTCAGAACAAAGGTGTATCCAAATCAGTTCAGGGAGTAGAAACACTAAACAGAAGGCTCCACTGGCGGTAACTGGTGATTTCACACTGGAACACAGGCCTGTGTATGCAGTAGGCAGAAACAAAGGTAAGCCAGCGAGAATAGGAAGAAAGCCTAACATATATATAGAAATATCATCAGATAATCCTGAGTAAAGAGCCAGAAAGAGAGCAAGAGCTTTTGGAGAGCTACTGGATTGCCAGAAGGAGGCTCAGTGCAGCACTACATAACTCCGCATTCCTTGTCCCACCACCCATTTCAATTGATATAAACCCATAAAACCTCAATTTCTTTGGCTATCAAAAGGAGTAAGAACATTGCTCACGTTTCAGAGGTACTGTGCTCAGGATAGGCGCTGAGAGGTTCCCTCTTCATTAACTCCATGTAGTTTCCAGTCACAGAAGAGCTACATTGCCTTATAATTTCTTTCTTTATAATAATTCTTTTACTATCACAGAAGTAATAGTGAAGAGAATCTAGAAGTTTTGATAGTACATCAAATCAAGCCCAGTAGATCAGGAAAACACCTGTGCTGGGGATATTCAGAGCAGGCTAAGCTTCACCACCACACAGCGTTCTGTATTGATGCACAGCTGACAGCCATCATGTCCCTGGGGCACTGATGCCGGTGCAAATATCAGTGTTGCCAGACCAAAACCAACTCTTCTCAATCGCAGATTCATACTAATAGAGACACTTCAGAATCTAAGACTTTATAGGCGTATGCACTGCTTTTAACTCCTGCATAACTAGTACAAAGTTAGTTTACTTGGATTTTAAGTTGAGTAATAGGTTTAAGTTCCAACCTGTGAGAATGACCTCAAGCTGAGTAACCGATATATAATACCGTCTGCATTATTGTAGCCCGACTTAATCACGTCTTTGTTTTTGTGAGGTTGAGATGTATGGTGAACCTGCCACACAGAACTGAGGAGCAGATTTTTCATTTCAAGGCTCCCCATCTGATACAAATAGGCTCTCTAAGGATTTGGTATCTAGTTCACAGGAAGATTTTTGCTAACAGGAAGGCACAACCACGTAACGCAGCTGCCTCTATGTAACCCAGCCATGGACCACTGCAGACACTGGGACAGGATCAGGTCCTGCACTTTGCCACCAGCCAGCAAAAGTGCGTGGAACTGATTGTTGTAGGGCTGAAACTCAGTTGTGCCTCATGGTAATTTACACTGCTATCAAGGATAGAAACCACATGCTTCTTTCTCTACCAAGGACCACAAAACCTCATTTACTCCCCTGATTGCATTAGCCAATATGAAACAAAGTAACTTTTAATAAAGTGTGCCATGGCAGAGAAAAATTGATACAATCACAGAGCTGGTATAATAGGATTTAATTCTGCTTCAGATGTGCTAGTTTTAATAAAAAAGGATTGAGCAAATCTAAAATAAATTACACTGAAAGGTCAGGCTTATTGCTTGTACAGTTATGTTAACTCTTCCACAGACATTTTTACAGACTGTATTTATGAGACCTTTTGATTTTCAGAAGAGGTATAAAAATACATCTGCAATTTTCCCATTATTTGCAGCAGTGTTTCTTCTACAAGTGTCATTTCCCAGTACTTCAATCCAGATTTCTTTAACCGACATTTATCAAAAACGATGAGTTATTTATGGGGCGGTTTTGTTAAATTAGTGAAACTGTAATTCCCAAAGGAAAGTTAAACCCAACTAGAAAAAAATTTGTTAAGGGAATGATGATTCCCATTTGTGTGCCAGTGACGCTCACAATTTCTTATTCATTAATCATTCCACCGGCATGTCATTTATTCAATAGGAAGCAAATCAATTACTTATTTTTATATGTAGTTGAGGCCCCGATACTGTGAACTACTCAGAAGACATGAATTGGAAAGAACTGTAAACACTGAATCTTATTACGAGGCTCTTATTAATATTACAGCAGCATCTAGAGACCCTAGCCAAGATACAGCCCACTTCACTGAGCGCTACTGTAACACAGAGATAAATATCCATCCTAACCCTAAAGGAAATACACAGCATAAACAGACCTTAGCAGGGGATAGAAAGAGCAGAGAGTCTGCAGAGGAAGGAGCCTGTTGCAGAAACAGAGGAGAGCTAGAAATGCACAGCAGCATCCCAGCTCGCAGTCCTGCGCTGCTATTCAAAGGTCCACGCTGCTCTCCAGCCTTGCCTGGGCACAAAAGCCATACAAATCCTGCACGCACAACCAGGGACCACACTCCAACAAGTTGCAATTACACCGATTCCAGTCTTACAGAGTTTCTTGCCGTTGTCGTGAACACACAACTCTATCGCATGTGAACACAGATGTTCTCTGTTTCTACGGGTTTTTACCCAACTCAGGTGTACGTGAGACCTCACACTTTGAGGTAGAACTGATAGTTCCTTTTCCATCTTGGAATAATATCTAGACAAAACAAACTCAAATTCTTTATAGCCACCACCAGAGAAATTCTGCTGAATTTGATCAAAGGAGCTCTTGGAAAGAACAGAAAATCCAATCCACTGTTGGTATCTGTCTGTATCCACACTTTCAGGAAACCAGGTACAAGTCCATCAGAACTGAGCATAGGCAAAGTAGGCTGGACTATGTCATCAGATTTAAAAGTAAAATTAAGTCTTGGGTTCACTGCGGAGTTCTGCTCAATACTCTCAAGTCAGTTAAGAATAGCTCCAGCGGCAGAAGACTGCATGCAACCACCATTGACAGTGGTAGGATAACAAAGACTTGCCACAGTGACAAAGGACCTCCCCAGGGGATTTTTGGTTTTAAGAATCACTTTAATTCCAAAATATGGAACTTATCTCATTCTGATGAAATCAACAAGAAATGATTGCCAGCCATTACTATGGAGAAGCAGAGGTGATAACTGCTTTTTGTGCAGCACAGGGAACTCAACCAGAAACCTGACTGGCCCATAATGAGGAACATAAGCAGCTATTGTCTGAAATTCAAAATCCACAGCTTTATGCTGTGGGCTAAAACAATTCACTTTCTGTGGGTTGGCAGAGGAGATTCTGCAAAACACACAGATCAAAGAGCTACAGAGGCATAAACATTAGCTTCTTTGCATAGTCCGAGTTATATGAATATCCAGAACAAAGGTATCCTGGGAACACCTGCGAAGCCCTTTGACAAACTCTGCTTAATTTTATCAACATTTCTGCTTTTGACAGTGAAAAAAAGTGTTGAGGTAGAGTGGTACCCAGCCTACAAAATTCTGTGTTCAACAAATACAAATGACTGACAGAACACATCCATTAAAAGAGTAGTGCTTGCAATACAGAATTATTGTTTAGCTTTTGGGGCTTTCTGAAATACGGTCAAAGAACCAGTCCAGATCCTGGCCAAGGGCAGTAGACACTGAAGCAAAGCACAGAAGGAGCAAAAGACAGTCCCAGCCACAAAACAGTACAGTGAAGGAGATGAACAGGTCAAGCAGTACCAAAAGCGTTCTAGAGAAGGCCAACAGGCGCTTCAGAAAGAACATCAAATGGCTTTGAGTGAACAGATAAATATCATAGTTTTTCTGCAGTCAAACTGCGGAAAAAAAAAAACATGCAAGAAAAGTGTGGTCGTCTTCTTTTGATGACTAGTAAACTAGAAGAAGATGTTGTCTTCATTTTTCCATTTAGAAAATATAGCAAACTACCTTAGAGATACCCCCACAACTTTGCTTCAACAAGTAAAACATCTACCAAGTTTTTATAGATCAGTTCACATACACTTCTGATACCACTGACTCTTTGACAAGATATCTGTATCTATTTCGGTCCATGTAAGATAGAGACACAACCTACAGGCTTTGCACAAGGCCCTGCTACATGCACCCTGCAGTTACTGCTGCTGTGGTTGATGTGAATCCTCTGCTCTCAAACAGGCATGTGGTCCCCATCTGACAAAACTGACTATCTTATTTTGTCTTTTATTTTAATAGGTTTCCTGCCAGCTGGGCTGTGCCTCCATTTGATGAAGGGTACTATGTCCTCAATCAACTCTTCTTGTTTTTTGGTTATTTTTCCTCTATTTTTAAAAACAGTGGCCCAAATCCACGAAAGCACTAAAAATATTGTATTTTCCTCAACTTTTATTACTATAGCTAATTCCCAATGAGAACAATAATTTCTATAGCAACCCTCAAATGAAGGTCTCAAAGCTCTTTAAATCAAAAAAAAAAAAAAAGTACGTAGACAAGCTGGCAATGCTGCTGATCTCAGGTTGTGGGTGCCTTCCTTCATCCAAAAACAACACAGAAAAACAGGTACGTAATCCACTAACAGTGTTAGCAAAGCTGTACTTTAACACCAACTCATCCTGCTACACTAATTACAAAGCAGACTCTCTCCTCAGCTGTCCTGCACCTTGGCACACACAGGCAGGCTCTGAACAACAGGTCACTCACATTGCTTCTTCTAGTCCAGATCACAAACATCTAGTTTTGAGCAAGAAATACCACATCCACTAAAAACTCTTGGAATAACTTAGAGTGCAATGGTTTAATTCCAATCCAGGAAAAAGATAAGACTAATTCCTATGTGGTGTGTTAATAGTTATTATTAGCTCCATCTTACTTTTAGTTTCCTCCACTGATGAAGACTTTCTGACCATGTTTAGGCAGACTACATTCAACACTGCATTGAGCCCTTTGTGCAGAAAAAATCCTGATTTCTGAAGAGTGATGCAGTCAGCCCATGTACAATATTCCAAAGGCAGATATACAGAGCAAGCTAAAGGTAAATATTAAGTAGATCAGGTGGACTTCAGGCCACTTGAACACCACCATACATAATTTTCCCAAGAGTTCTGTATCTCAGAAAATAGCCATGCAGAAGATGCTATTTAGTAATTCATTTTTTTCCACCTACTACAACTCAGTAGCATTGTGCTCCTGTTTACAGTGCATTATTGCCCATAATCCCTGTTTTCTGCCTCTGCACCTAAGATTAAGGTAAGCCTCAAACACTCCTTACTTTGTATGCAAAGCACACAAAAGTTCATGGGGCTTTGCAAATGGTAAAAATGAAACAGTGGACAACATGCAACAAAGCATCTGATGCAGAACTACTGGGATCAGTACAAAAATAGAGTCGGTCACACCCTGCTTGAGGTAACATCTGACTCCAGAGCATCCTTAGTAAGCACATTTAGTATACGTATTATCAGAGAAGTAGAGTCAACATTGTTAGTTTTAAACACAAAGCGACTGTGGCAATTGGTCAATACAGAAAGACCATTAGG
The DNA here is from genome assembly GCA_013398815.1 of Ibidorhyncha struthersii. Lineage (NCBI taxonomy): Eukaryota > Metazoa > Chordata > Aves > Charadriiformes > Charadriidae > Ibidorhyncha > Ibidorhyncha struthersii. Next base: position 1,388,718 of record VZSZ01004489.1, on the reverse strand, counting down.
GTTGGAGGTAGCTCTGCAGTAGGAAAATAAAAAAAGTTACCAATGCACAGAATACCATAAACCACCTTACCGCAATCAAATTGATGCCTGTGTTCTACTTCCTGCCAGAGACTGTCTCCTCATAAAACCATTACACCTGTCTTTTCAATTCACATCAGCTCTATTATTTAAATGAAACATTATCAGAAGAGAACAAGCTCTGCCACAGTGTACAGGACCTGGTGCTTTTAGTATCAGAAAAAAATGAGTATGCAACCATGCTCTGTTTTGCAGTTGGTTGTGGCTGATTTCTTCCTCAACCATCAAGCCACTACTTGTAAGAATCCATGGAAAGAAATAGCCATGCTCACCTGTGGCACATGAGGGTCATTCCCTCCACCTGGTAGGAGCCCCAGGTGATGCCAAGGTTACCCTCATACTTCTGATGGGCAGTTGGCTGCTCTCCAACACCATTGGTGGAAGGTATCTGCGCTTCAGAGTGAGGTCAATAGCTTACCTTAAACAGTCTCCACCACTGCCTGCCTTTCCCAGTCTTACAGCTACGGCATTTCAAGGGTTTGTGTAAGTAGTCATCTCCTTCAGCCAATATCAAGTCGATATATCATTGTCCATAAGGTGAGCGAGAGCCTGAAATCGGCCCTGAACTACTGAATCAGCACAGTCATGGCTCTACCAGCACCTGAAATTGAGCAAATTTACACAAAAGGCATAAAGCCACAATTAAAAGGATTCTACGCAAGACAGCTTCCCAGTTTTTAACCAGTCCCACAGAAGATGGGATAGGCATCAGGACCTGTGATCAGACAGCAAACCCTTACACCCCAGGTTTCTAAATAAACTTCTAAAATAGGACGCCTGTCAGTCAGCGTTTTAAGAAATAAAATCAAGTAGACTAACATTGTTCTTGTGTTTCTGATTCCGCCTTAGGTTCATTACAAAGTAACTTGCAGTACAATAAACTTTGACATGTTTTCATGTTATAAAAACAAAGACAAAAGCTTATTTATTCACTTTTTACCACATACATCCCAAATCAATAATTGCATCTATTGATCGATGACATAGATTCAAAACATTAATTTACATTGAGTACCATAACCTAATAAGAAGGCAACAACTAAATTTGTTGAAATTGATTTTCCTTTTGTTTCCAACAGAAAATCTTCGGGCCCATAGAATAATAAGATGCAGTGCACAGAGCACTTAATTATCAATGAGTATCACAAAAAGCTAAAATTAAATTTCTTTTTGAATATAGAAAGAAAATGATGAGTCTCCAGGGCTGATGTTTAAGCAAAAGAAATGTCTTGTACCTCTTCCACATGTACATTCAAGCAGCGTGAATCATGGAAAGGTGGATTTCAGCGTGTACTAAATATCACTTTATAACATAAATAAGTAAAATTATTTCAGAGATATGTACCTACAGAAGCTATAAAGTAATGCTGAAGCATTTTGTTTTGAAAGGGTGGTGTTTATTTATCTATTTAGAATTCCAGCAACATCATTTTAATAGTAAGTCACTGAAGCAAAATCCTGTGGCACAAAGTGATGCTTTTTGTGGTGCAGGGGCCTGCCTTCAAGCAGCAACTGAAGGCATGTTGACGATGAAGTCAGCACAGCTCTTGCACCCTGGCTAAGAGCATTGCACTGAGTGCCACACCAGCTAATAACTCAGTTTAAACTTTGACAGAGGCCTTTTAAGTTGAACATAATGCAATTTTTAGACAGGAAGATCTACCCAAGTCACCTCTCATGTGGTAACTATCCAGTCAGCCAAGAATTCTGCAGGTATGTTTGGTAAGGACTGGCCAACTGGGAAGAGGTAACTAGACTATAGCCCCTTGAGACAAAAATGTAAAAAATTGCAGAGCACCTCAGCGTTGCCACACCAGCAGTCTCATCCACATGCAAAGGGAGCAGCTCCATCCTCGGATTTCCTCCTTTCAGGTCCACCACCAACACTTGGGGTCTGACCAGGTAAAAAAAAGCATGAGTGCGCTGCAAGCAGGGAAAGCAAGAGAGGAGAAAAAATAGCTGTCACAAGCTACACTCCGTTCTGAGGCACAGACACAGCTCCACTGCCTTCGGTGGTAACTCCACTCACTCAGCAGCAAATTAGTGGCTTTACCTTAAATTTTAGTTTACTACCAATAAAAATAAATAGATTTAGCCATCAATCTCCAGTTAATTACACACAGAATTTCCCAGCCTAGCTCTCACCCCAGCTTGGCATGGGCAATTGTTTCCAAGATTCAACCTTTTCCCTCTGCGTTTGAAATGTCAGAGGAGGAGCCTACTGTGAAGAGCAGCCTTTGCACAGTAACTGGGAATTGCACCAAGACACCCAATCTGTTAATTTGGACAGGTTTCCACAGAGTCTCCTCATGAAAACATCCATGATGTCAACAGCCCCCGCAGGATTTGAAATAAGGCCTAGAAGCAAAGGCTTCCTTCTCAAGCAAGAGCCGCTTTTTTATTAAGCGCATGACACATATCTGTGTATCTTCCTGCTCCTTACAGGGTCCTGACCACCCTTCTACCCAAATACCAATCAATATTTAAAGCAGGTTACAGTAATAACTTGCAACTTCTTCTCTCTTTTCCATTTTCCAGCCTCGTAAGCACAGTTCAGTGTGCAGTGGCACAGCCTGGAGTCCGGCTCCAGGACTGGCCCGACTCGGTCCAGAGAGGTCACGCAGACTCCACACAGCAGAGCAACAACTGCCCCTGAGGAGGGTTTGTAACCCCCGGCCAGAGATGGCCGTAACCGATGGTGGCCTCACACAGGCTGCAGGGCAGGAGGGAAAACCAGGCAAGAAACAGCCTCCTTTGTGCCCGGGTACAAGGTACTGAATGAAAATACTAATCCACATATTTGAAGTCCTACTGGGCACTGAAGGTTTCCAAGCCCATGAATGGCCTCGTTCAGCTCCAGGACCAGGCACAAGCGTCACCTCGACAGAGAGGGCTGCCACCAGCCCAGAGGGCTTCTCCTGCTACCCAGAGCAGAAATTGGGCAGGCACAAGCCACACCAGGTTGAGTATTGTTTTGAGAGAAACTGGCTGAAAGAGAGGGGAGATGGTGCAGAGCAGGCAGGGGACCACACGTGTGCTCATACTGACAGCCAGGATAAAGAGTTCCTGCAGCATCGGGGCTCTTGAAGCAGACATCGTCCTGCACCTAGGTTACACCACATCCAGCTGAAACAGCCTTCAAAGTCAAACACAAACACCCAGAAAACATAGTTGGAAATATCTAACTGTCCAGTGGCATCACCTGAATCAGGTCATCAGTGCTCTAGTTTGATACTGCTGAATCAGACATTAATACGTTGAGCATTGAGTTAGGCCCCGAATTAGCTGATACTACTACAGTACTCAACGAAGGAAGCATTTCCCTACAAAAGGTGTCTCAAAATCTCTAATGAGCAGCTATGTTTTTCTGAAGAGGATAAGAGCACTTCCCTCACAGTATCTATTCAGATATTTTGACAAAATAAAAGCTAAGACTCAATATCAGTGAAGAGCTGAGAATTAACTTATATTTTTCTATGCTATTATTATGCTTACTACCATGGAATATGAGCTCATTTAACAAAGCATTAGTCAATGAAAATATATTTCAGGCAGAAAAAAGAGAGTAATTAACAAAGTTGTCAACATTTTATCCATATGTACAAAAGGGAACAATTATTGACACAGATAAATATGAAGCAGAAGTTTATGGTTTACCAATATGGCTATTTACTATACTGCTGACTTCACTGTAACATGATAATATTTTATAGCCAGTTCCTCAAGGTGAATGACGATCAAAAAATTTATAACAGCCAGTTTCTTCAAGAACCCTAAACTGTAACGAGTTACCACTTGAACAAAATGCTGTATTATACTTATTTAGAAGTGAGGACTAACTGCTAACAGCATGGATATATCCTTGGAATTTAGTAAAGGTTCCATGAAATTCATAAACCACCAGTTTGAACTATCTTCAAAAAATCTCAATTACAATTTTATGAGCCCTTAGGCTTATTTTAATAGTTTGAAATACTCAGTAGTCAATACACTTTTTTCTTTTCCTAAGCAGAAATGACAAAATAAAAGGCAAAAAGCAAACAAGAAAACCCCAACCAAACCCCACAAAAAAATCCCCAAAGGAATAAAGACACGAGAATCAAGATATCTAGAAATTTAGAAGGCCACCTTAAGAAAACATGGAAGCAACAGTTCTCAGGAAAGAGAAATAACAGAAGTCTTACTGGACTCTAAACCCTCACTGTGAAGTGGTCTCCTGAGAAATATCCACCTGTGAAGCTAGAGAAAGAAGACACATAATGAATGCCATTTACCAAACTGCTGAGTGGAATTTAAGATATTCTGGCCTTCAGCAGTGTCAACCTAATAACAACAAGTGAGACAATAAATGAAGATGACTTTTCAGCCTGTTTTCTTACAGCAAGAAACTGCCATGTAGAAATAAAAAGGTCTGTTCCCTGAAAAAGGTGTCTATAGACTGACCTTCCCAAAAACACTGAGTGTGTACAGCGAAAACGATCATCACCTGACAATACCAAACTCCACAGCTACTGAGTAGTTCTGCAGACAGGATCACTGTTCCCATTAGAAGTTCTGATGTTTGACCAGAGCACCTTCTCCAGAAGAGCTGGCAGGTACTGCTTCGAAGAAAATCTTGAGAACAGTAGCTTTAGTGCTGTCAGACCGCCACAGAGAATATGTAAGAAGTAGAAACTAGCTATGGGATCATGCTCAGCCTGGCACTAAGCAAAAATATCTGGAAAAACTATAGTTCTGGTAGTGAACACAATAATTGTTTTGGCTTGCTACTGAGGACAAGGAAAGGCGATCCACATCTCTATTTCCAACTCCTTCTTCCTGGTCTAGGTGCCTCACCTGAAAAAGAGTGAGGTCTATCAAAGTCACTGTGAAACAGACAATGACAGGATAAACTCATCTCCAGAGCTCCTTACAGTCTCTCCTTTTTTTCTTGGGGATCGTCCTGAGCAAAAAACTAGAAAACTGAGCATTCATTTAGAGCGTGCACTTCTCCAAGCGGAGTATCTAGCACGTCTACTAGTGATCAACAGCTGCAATGACAAAATTCCTGGTCCCTGCCATTCTATGTCTCCTAGACTTAAGCTCCATATATTTTATTTTAGTAACACACCAGAGGTACGGAATAACAGAAAAACAGTAATATACTTTAATACAGGATCAACATACAGTGTATCATGCCATACTAAGCAACACCACAGGCAAGGCTGTCACAAAAATACAGGCACTACTAGTATTTTATTTTAGATTACAGGAAATTAGAAATTTGAAAGCAGATGTGGAACATCCACACACACACCCCTTGCATTCAGCTACCATAGCCTGAAGGCTATGAGAGGTACAAAAGCAACAAAACCAAATCAAACTATTCGGAACAGTATCCAAGTGCATGGGCCCATCTATACCAGAAGTACAATTACCAGAAGACGTCAGGTTCATATTAATTTTTATTTTCATATATGTACAACTTAAGAAATGAATCTCAATTTGAAAAAGATCAGAAGTTATCTTTCAACAACACAATGCGGACATACCTTTGAGGCAGCAAATAATACCCCTATTAAGGCTCTTATGGAAGGATGGATATCATGCAAATGCAATTAAAGAGTACATTACATTTCAAAATATGCAAACCAAGTTCAACTTTAACTCTTCCAGGAAAAGAACATATCAAACATTATAACTGTGACCCACCAAAGCATTTACATACATGCTTGAAGCTAAGTACACGGACTGGATAAACTTAAGTGAAATATAACAACTGTCAAGCTATCTTAACCAGATCAGAACTACAGTCAGTGATCAATCCCTTCCAACATCACAAGTGCCAAGGTAGGCATGAACCATGTCATTTTACATTCACGTAAACCACTGCTGACTGCAAAATTCCATATGCTTTTTCAACCTGTAAGGCCCACATTTTTTGCTTTGGCATTAATCTGTGATCACTGGAAGTACTTAATCCCTCCACTACCTGGGGAAGAGACGCACACAGGGAGTGCCTGTATCCTAGCAGTGCACAGCAGGAACTGCGGGCGCTGCAGGAGCTGCGTAATGGAAGTTGCTTCCATCAGGCATTTAGAAAGATTTTGATTAATTTCCGTATACTGTACCCCTTGCTTATGAACTCAAAGAGTGAAAGCTGGGGTTTTTTTAAACAGTAAGCAGTATTAGCACTAAATCAAACAAGCAATGCTAATCTACAAGAAAAAAAAACTTAGCATTTTAGTACAGTAATGCTACTTGTGCAAACAGTATCTAAAGATGGTCTAATATTACCAGCAGGGAGAAAGCTTCATTCCTTCTCTATGTCAATATAATAAATTGAAATTAAATATAATGAAGATCGTCAGCTGTGTGACTTTTATTGTCATCACTAATATAACTCAAAAGGACTGATAATTTGAAAGCGATGAATATATGAAAAGAAAAAGAACACAACTGCTGTGACCTCTCCTAGGATGTTACATGCACTGCCTGATGTGTGAAAGGTGCCAGATGACTACTTTTTCTTTCTTCAAGCCTAATGCTAGCGCAATCAGATTTTAGTTGTCTACTCAAATGGAAACAATAAATCATTTTCAAAATTTTATATCATGTATTTTTTTGGCAACTATCAAACTGCCTAAAGGCCCAGACTTTTCAGAACTTTTGTATCACATTACATTCAGTGCTTGCAAATTTCTTACAATCAGTATTCCTCACCTAAGAAAATAGTAGTTAAGAGTAGTAAGATTCCTTTATTTCAGTCCATCTAATTTTGAGTCACAGCGGCATATCATTTAGATACTGCTAGGCACATACTGTGTGTATATCTGCAACTAGAAGAACAAAAAAGGAAAAGAAAGATCCATTTTACTTTAATCCTGACCAGCAGCTGTTAGCAATTTTCTTTAGTTATCACTGTGGGACGTGATGGATGGGAAGACTCAATATGCTGAGGAACTAGTATATACTGTACAAGTGCTCTCAAGGACTGTTGTTCAACAGCACATTCAGTTTAACTAGGAACTACAGACTGTAAGAGATAACAGGTAGTTCCTGGGAGCATCTATCATTCTTCAGAGAAGCTGTCTGATCAAGAGGATAATATCTGGAAGAACAATTGCATGATCTTTTGCTATATAGCTAGTATATCATGTCACTGAAGGAGAGAAAAATGAGCGTTAACTCGAGTGGTAACTCAAACCAAGAAATCTGCATAAAAGACCAAGTTGAGATATTATCATTTTAAGACTTTCCATATACTTTGCAACACAGAGAAACTGGATACACAAAAAACATGCAAGTCAAACAAAGCTAATCTACAATAACAAAACCAGAATACACTGATTTCAAGACTTAAAACATTAAAATGTTCACCCAATGCTAAATAGGAGCAATGAAATAAGGTCTAGACCTAGCCATACGATTCAATAAAAATTCAATCGGCTCTTCCAGCCTTTATTTCCCTCCTCTTTTTACTTGTTTTCATAGTTTCAGGCCATAAACTCACTGAGTGACATGGGAGCCTAAAAGCAAGTGTAAATAAGGCATCTTCCTCTTTCTATTAATAGCAATACTCCAGGGATTTGTGATTATATATGTACGTAGCTGTGCAGCCGTTTTCCAGCCCATAATTACACAGGATGTCCTTCTCCCAAGGATAAAGCAGGATGTCAACAACTCCAATACCATAATAGCATTTGAAAAGACAGCCTTCTTTTCTGAGTAGACCTATCCCATCTGGGTTGCATACTCATTTAAAAGCATGCATTGACACCTATCACTAACCTTCTGTCTGAAAGTTGTGCCCCATCATTATTAGATGTAGCTCTCAACAGATGAATACCCCTTTTTCACACTACAAGTCTTAGAAATAAAAGCCCAGTGAAATAATTAATAACTTGGTCCCCAAACAAAAGCTCCATTCCAAAATACAAAATCGAATTATTAATCTTTCAAAATGCTCAACCAAGTCATCACACCCATTTTTCCCCAAATCTGAAACAGACTATCAAGAAAGGCTGGAAATAACTCATCGAGCTTACACAGATTAATCCCAGAAATCTTTAAAGACTTTCCACTGTATTTTAAATGACATAAAAGAATATGGGCAGAACTCTGTCCTAAGACTCAAGAACTTTTTATAAAGCCTTGAATTTTACAAATACAGAAGGTAGTCAATGCAAAGCATGAAATACAAAGAGTTTAAAGTTTTTTTATCTCAAAACACCTCAAACCACAGAAGGAAGCAAACTGCATTAGAAGAAATTTACCGGCAGTCTTCAAGAGAAGTACCATGTAAAGCACATTGCATTAATCTAGACTTGACATTATGAGGGCATGTCTCACTGTAGCAAGGTCCATACTAAACACCAGATCAGAGACAGAAGATTAAAGTAAAACATTAGATGTCACAGTCACTGTTCTACTGATCCAGGAAAGGCAGAGACTCCAAGGTGAGCAGAAACTATGAACCTGCTTAATAAAGGCCATTCTTGCAAAGTCAAAAAATCATACATCCAACACTTTCATCCCTTCATTAAAACAGAAATACTAAAAAGGAGCACTCCATAACATATCCCCATTGCTTCTGACTGACATGTTGAATCAAAGGTAAAAGCAGAAAGTTAGCAGAGATAATTAGAGCAACAAAGATCCTTTAGCACAAGACAGCATAGCTGAGCAGCCTGCCAATGAGAAGATGAATTATTTTGTTTGTTACTCAAAAAAATAAGCTGTTAGTTGACTACTTCAGTTTACTACGCATAGAAAAGTTTTCATCTAGAGGTCATTCTGAAAAACACCTCACCCTGTTTTTAAGCACGTACAAAGCTCAGCAGAAACCAGTGATAAAGAAGAAAAAAAAAATTGAAGTATTTGCTGGTTTTCCTTCTGAACATTTCAGAGAAAAACGTCAATTTAACGCTGACAGCAAACAAGGATGTCAGTCTAATTAAATTTTTTTGTTCTGTCATGCTCCTGATCCTATCTAAGTACTCCTCTGAAAAAAACCCAACTGATCAATGATGAAGGCACAATTATACAAACCTTAACATTCACCCTAAATGTAGCTATGCAAAAAAGGGAGAGAGGGTAGGGAGAACAAAGGTGAAGTATATTTCTCTTCAAATAATTAAGTCAGTTTATTTTCCAACAGCCATATAAATTTAAAATATGAAACAACAATAATACAGCTATAGAATCTAGGTTTTCTTTCAAAGCAGCAGCATATAAAACATATAAAAGCTAAAACCTCAGCACAAGCTTCAAAAAAACAAGGACTGAGTGAATTTTGCCGAAGACGTGAAACTCACAAAATACAGTACACAAAAATACTGGAATGCATAAGATATAAAGCTACACATTTTAGGTAAGGAAAGACATTGTAAAGTATACAAAATTTGCAAAATTAAACCATGGGATCTGGGGGAGAGTACCATGAATACAAAGAAGTTGGCAATTAATACTTGTAGATGGAGAGAAGAAAGTGGCAGTTTTACATTTAGCATTCAGTTTTTACATTCACGACTTCACTTTCTTAGCATCTTTTTTTCCAGAGTTCTCAGCAGCCAAATCTGCTTTTCTCTTCTGTGACTAAAAAGGAAAAAAGAAAAATATTTTACGAATTCCATGAAATGGTGGCATTATAAATAAAATAAGTATTTGAAGTACATTACTAATTATTCAAAAATATGATAAGTGACCCTAATGTATTATATATTTCAATTCGGCTTTGTAGGATATAATCATGGAATGGTTTAGGTTGGAAGGGACCTTAAAGATCATCTTGTTCCACCCCACCCCGCCATGGGCAGGGACACCTCCCACTAGACCAGTTTGCTCAAAGCCCCATCCAACCTGGCCTGGAACACCTCCAGGGATGGGGCAGCCACAACTTCTCTGGGCAATCTGTTCCAGTGCCTCACCACCCTCAGATTGAAAAATTTCTTCCTAATATCTAATCTAAATCTACCCTCTTCCAGTTTGAAGACATTCCCCCTTGTCCTATCACTACATGTCCTTGTAAAAAGTCCTTCCCCAGCTCTCCTGTAGGCGCCCTTTAGGTACTGGAAGGCTGCTATAAGGTCTCCCTGGAGCCTTCTCTTCTCCAGGCTGAACAACCCCAACTCTCTCAGCCTGTCTTCACAGGAGAGCTGCTCCAGCAAAGGGCAAACAAAAATCCCAGATTTAGACACTTAATTCTCCTACCCTATTTATCTTCTTGAAATCATTACGTGGTCTCAATGGTACAAGTACCACACATACCATGAATTGGATGGAAAGATCAGGACCTTGACTTATAAACAACTCTGTTCTAAACTCTTCAAAATAAAAGAAGCAGTTCTTATCACTTCTTCTTCCAGGAACTACTATGTTGGGGAGGAATAACAATTGGAGATTAAATAAAAGCAAACAAATGCTGTAAATAAGTAGGTAGAACGAGTGTAGCGCTACATTTTCTTAAAAAGATTCTTCCTGTCCTACTTAAACAACAGACTCTTCTCAAAAAACTAAGCCCCAAAATACTATGAGTTGGGATTACCTCCATCAAATCTAGGACAGCTGTCAATAGACAAATATTTCAGTTTAATCTCTCAACTAATGGTTTATACTAAAATAATCAGTGGCTATAATTATCTTTTTCATTTTCTAACAAAATATAATTGAATTCTGCCCCACTAGAAGTAAAGTAAGTGCTGCTAAACATACTGCTGTAACTTTTGCTCCTCTTTTCTTCTTTTCAGCTCTTTCTTTTTCCTCAATTTCCATATTTTCTTTTTCTATTAATGATATGAGAGTATTGCAGCGTCTCTGAAACTCCTAAGGAAACAGAAAACATCAAATTCTAAATAAATTATACAAATTCTCTCATTTGCATAAATGCTCAAAATGCTTGAATTCTGAAATACTTACATTTTCCAAAAACATTCAATACTCATGTACTAATAAGATTAGCTTAGTTATTGTTCATCTGTCTTTACCTTAGTGTAACCTTCTTTATAAACAGAGAGAGATTTACTGAAATATTCAGCTTCCTGACAAAGAGTTTTCATGATTGTCTGTACCTTGCAAACTGACACCCCAAAAGACTGATCTGATCTTTCATCTTGTTTAGATGAAACAAATTACAGTGTGCTATGCCAGATTTTAGGAAAAGAGGTCTTCAAGTATGTCTCTAAAGCCGAGAGAAAAGGAACAAAAGCTTTCTTAAGCAATACTATTCTGTGGCACACAGATAAGTTTTTTGTGATAAGACACTGCAGAGGTCCAAACTGGCACAAGTCTATCCAGTCTTAAATCATGAACTCACTGTTGTATTTTTAGTCAAACAGCACCCAAAAGGTAGCAGGCCCTAAATGCCTTTAGCATCAAGACTTCCAAGCCATCTGAAAGGGATCAAGATTAAATGTCATAAGGTCATTTATACATTAAAAAATATTTCCAATACAACTCTGAAAGTTTCTGCATTGCAGTTAACAGTTGGCTTGGTTAATAGAACTCATTTGACTTGAATAGTTTCTTGTATCCCATCTCAAAAAAGATCTCTTACCGAATACATAATAGTGCTTGGTTTCATTATAATTATTCAGTATGTTCTATGCACATTGAGAATAGTGATTCCATGGCCTTTTCTTTCCAACTCAAAGCAAGAAGCTTTCTTCTGAGGAAAAAAGCCGGGAAAATATGCCTTATCTCTATTAAATTCAATGAAGCAATTTTTGAACCACAAGCTATTTGCAATGAAGTGAACAGGTGACCTTTTTGCCCAGGAATTAGTCTCTATTTTCTCAGCATCTGTAACCTGTATATTGCCTCAGCCATCATGTTACGTGATGGAAAACAATGCAGCCTGCACGCTTTCTTGATCCTGAACATTCTGAAACACTCGAGCATATGACTCATCTTTGAGACATTAATACCCTCAAGCTCAACCTCATTCCTTAAGTTCTATAGTTTCCACAAATTCCTCTACACCTTGGGTAAAAGCTGTGTAACTTAGAATGGACACAGAAAATCCTGCCACCACACACGTTTTTTTTACTGGAAAAAAAAATTCTTCAGCACATTTTTATACAACTACCTCCTGGAAGTGTTCCAGTTTCGTGCATGTAGCTTTGCAAAAAGCACATTATAATGAGTCATTTCTATCACATCCATGTAAAAATAACCCCACATCCCCCAATACAGGTTCAACCATAAATTAGGGCATCATGCTTATGCCCTGGAATGCGACAATCCTGCTGGTGCTAAAATACTCTCAATTCAACCAACAAAAACTCTCAAATTCCCCACACAACAGTTTTTAGATAAAAAGGCAACAAGTCTGAGAAAACTTGAGTGCAAGCCATCCCAACACACACTGCATCCCCAAAGATAGAACAAAGAGAGCCTCTGTCCCAAAAACCTGCACTCTACAGATGAACCGAGATGTTAAAAAGACAGAAGTAGAAAGATGATTGTCAATGTCAGAAACATTTTACACCATTTAAATTTGTGTATATTGCAAAGACCTAGGAGCTGTAGGTGATGAGTGATGACAAACTGCTCCATAATAACAATCAGCTAGATCTTTTCTAGTATATGAGAAACTGGTTTGTGTTGAATTCAAGACACTCGATTAATCAGAAATGACTAAGAAATAAGCTTGATCTATTTGCCTTAAGGCACGAAGGAAAATCTTCCTCTTTCCTGGGGAAAAATGCTTGCATACATACATACATTTATTAGAGTACATGTTCATGGTTAGACTTTCCAGATGGACTACTACTCCAGAACAACATGCTGTGCACAGAGGATGGATTCAAAACCAATTTTCTCTGGAGAATCACAGAAGCAGCTGACAGTGAGATGTGACATACACACAAGTTTCTTCTACACCTACCACCAGAAAGAATCTGCATGATAAATCCTGCATTGAGCTACTGAAATTTCAGTATAGACTGATCCATTCCATTTATTACTATAAAAATACATTTAAGAGTTTAAAATGCCTTGCACCTTCAGAGATGAGATTCTATTCAGTGTGGCCTGATACTTTTCTCTTTAGGATAGAAAGAGATAAGTTGTACTTTGCTCACCCCTTCATAGCTATAAAGACTAGTATTGCAATAAATAAGATGGGAGCACTGAACCATCACCTTCTGCATGACTGAAGGCAGAGATGCTGACTTGGGAGTGCAAGTAGTCCTAAGCTCTGTCAACAGGCCCGTATATTCCTGTATTTAGAAAGGAGTCATTTGTCTTATACTGGGTAGGGTTTGCAGTTAGGTAAAAGAGAATATACATAATTTATAACTTCAGAAAACAGATACATGATTCACTACTGCCATAATATTTTGCATTCCTCCTGCATGGACAGAAATAAGAGAACAATAACAGCTAAACCTAAACATTTAAGCCTCTGTGTCTGGTGGAAAAAAAAAATTTACAATTTTAAGCACCCTCAATCACTTCGAAAACTTACATTTTGGGTAAACAATCTGGTTTTGGAATAAATAAATGAAGCAGAATTTTTGTTTTCCAAGGAGAAATCTTCAGAAGGAGGAGAAACAGAAATAAGAAGATGGAAGATAAATTAGCTATTTGTATGGAATTCAAGAGACATCTAGTGGTTAGTAGAACACAGTTTTCTCAGAGAGTCCGTTACGTCCTTTTCAGAATTATGCTGCCCTTTCTATCTTGTTTCATACCAGTTTCAATGTAATAAAGGGTAATTTTGAGATCACATGTGAATTTCAGTATTCTAAAAATTTTCATTTGCTTTCACTGAACTTACTATTTACCCCTTTATAAAGATTTGTATTTATACTTAATTCATTTTTCTTGGTGTCAAATGACATTCCAGCACATTTCTTCATAAATATTACCAAGCTAGTGCAAAGCAGACCCATAGAAATTAATACTTCCACAAATGTCAGGATATTTGAATACATAAAATATATCAGGGATTGGCAGTTATCAACTACAAAAAACATACATATTATGACAATTGAAAACACTTAAGAAAATCAAATGCATGTTGAAAGTGAAAGATTACCTTAGCTTTGTATTTTCATACCAGTCAACTGTGTAATAGCAGAAAAAACTAAAAATATTAATATTAATGGATTGAATTTTAAGAGAAAACAGAAGCCAAAAGATTCACTGTATTCCCAGTGCCTCCATTTCAGCATTAGACACCACAGAGCATATTTCTACACTTCAGCAAATGATTCCTATCCCTTTTAAAAAGAAAATTATACTGAACATAAGGATCCCCAACAAGATTTAAATCAAATATTTAGCTCTACCCCTGATTTAACTATACATTAACCAATACTAAATGTTGAGCTACATTTTTAATTTCTAGTATCCATTTCTGTGATTTATTTAACTGGATTCCTCCATAGACAACTTAAAAAAACCTTCATAATAGACTAAATATTGGACGTTTCTCTCTTTATGGGCATAATTTTAAAATCCAGTATTTCTTCAAACAGACATTTTAGCCAGTAAAGCTTGTAATTCTTTTTAATTAAGGGATAACTGCTGCACTATCCAGAAACACTTTAATTGCTGAAATATCAAGTAGAAATTGTATTGCATAATTACAAGTAGCACTGCGAAAAGCAAATATTCCCACCTGTTCAAATACATATTTTAAATGTTATCTTATGTTTTATTTATTCTTAGCACAGCACCCAGAACTCTGAAAGAACATTTTATAAACAAATCCTGAGGCCAGGAAATGAAGACAGTAAACAATAACGCACAGTGGTTCTGCAACNAAAAAAAAAAAAAAAAAAAAATCAAGATCTGTATACAAAATTACATTTAAGTTACATGACTGCAGCATAGAATTTAATTGGAAATTTGCTTACAAGACAGTGGGGAGAATCTATGACAGCTGTAGAAGGGATAGTGTGCTCCACTCTTTTGTATCAGCCATGACTAACATGGTTTTGTATTCAAGCACACAAAAAACCGTTCCAGCTCTCACTCATCTCAAATGAGTAAGATAAAGTTATTTCCAGTATTATAAAAAATTTGGAAGTACATTTTTCCCATATAGATACATCCATATGAAAATCTACATGTGTGTTTCTTACATAAGGTGCACATGTTTAAGTTTTACTTGTAACAAAAAGGACCTGAATCTGGGAAGATCTGAGCAAAGATTCCAGGGCAAAACTAACAGCTTTTTAATCAGTAAGAGTCCCATATTCTGAGGTTGGTACCTACATGGCTTATTATTTGCAACCACCAAAGCTTCTGTTAGTGTTACTGCTTTGCACTTACAGACTAAATTAAAGAATGGCTCTGCTCTTCAGACAGAGAAAGGAAAAGAAAAATTCAGCTAAAACTCAGAGTACTGGTCTACTTGCTATCAAACTCTTAAGTACAAACAAAATCTTCAGAAAAGTATAACTAAAAAAAACACTTAAGCACATGCAAATGATAACCCTTATTCACAACTACAAAGTGCATTTTGAAGCAACTGCTTCAACGATTAGGTCTTGCATGAATCACTAAATTTCCTAATACTTTTAGAAATTAAGTACCAATATTAGAAAAGGTGTTCTTTCCTCCCAGTATATAATTCAGATGTTTTCAGCCTTTAATATTGTGCAATTCTGAAAAGCAGTCGTATTTTAAGAGATGTTGTTTGGTGAAACTTTTAATTTGTAGCAAGAGTAACAAGGGTATTTGTAAGGATAGTCTACCTCTGCATTAATCCCTTTGGGTAAGATGAGACTTCAGCTAGGCAGGTTTTCTAATCTATTTGTTTCAACTCTTTTGCATTTCTTGCTATACCAAGGAAAACAGTTATTTTATTAAAACCTAGAAATGTGTATAAAAAACAAAGTTATTTTTTCTTCCTAGACTCCAATATGCTGGCACAAATCCCAAATTTTAAGTGATAGTCCTTAAAAAAAGGAACAAGATACTTCATATTATGAATTAGTCTGTGTAACTGATACCTACCATTGCAGTTCTAGATTTGATAAACCAGTCAAATCTGAACTGAGGAGCATTGCGCACACACTGCCTTAGCTCCTCGTACACGTTTTCTTTGTCAAAGCCCATCTTGTGTAACATGCATATCAAAAATCTGTCTTCCTCTTCTGTGTAGTTTTTCCCCTTGTTTGTTCCATACTGAATACGCAACTGATGAAAAGGTGCTTTATACCTTGCAATCTGAATGCAAAACAAAAATAAGGACTATTAAACATACAATATTACATCAAGTATTTATTACATATTAGTGCAGATTACTGATGCATGGTATAATATATACGCTATATAAAAAGCTAGAACTCCCATCCCCAACTATTGTTTTCCTGAAGGAATTTAGAAGAAGTCAGCAGCAGAAAACAAAAAACCTGCAACGATTACTTTGGCATCAAGGGCTTTCTTGATACTGATTCTCCGTTGAATTCTTGCCTCTCCTCGTTCAATCTGAGCCATAATCCTCTCAATGTCCTGAAGTTCATTACAACGTTCCCAGAAAACAGCTAAAAAACGCAAAACAATTTTTAAAATAGTATCTTTTCCTCTACTCGTACTACTTTACCCAGTTCAGGCACTCCAGCAAAAAAAGGAATGCAGTTTGTGGTTCCATTAAATATTAAATATTTGCTACTACTCTCCCTTTTACTATGTTAGCCAAGAAATAAACTTGCACAGACCCTTTATTCCATGTCTTTAGAAGTTAACTATAAGCAAAGGTTTTGTAACAACTGTAACAAAGTTTACATTCAACATAATTAACTGTAGTCATGTAAAAATGAAAAAAATTATTTTCAAGGATAGCTTTTCGTAACAGTGGTGTAACAGGTTAGAGCTGCTAGTCTAGCAGTGAAACATTCATGTTTCAGTTTTCATTACCTAGCCTAAGGTCAACAGAGACTATTTAGTCTATCTGTTACAAAACCTAGTAATTTGTAGTTTCTACAGTCACACCTCTTAGCAAACCCAAAACAAATTCAACACTTTGAAGGGAACTCTTGCGGAGCTCTTCCTTTTTAAGCTATAGGAAGAACATTGCAAAGTTCAATTTTATGAAGATGTTTAGTAAAATTAAATCCAAGGATGGGATTGGAAGAATTCTGTACAAATTAAAAAGCATTGTGTAAATACATAAGACAAAGATACAGCGTACTAGCTAAAATAGCATATATACTCACAGCATAAAGAATCATGTGGCCACTATAATGCAACTTCATGATTCCACAAGACCATGTTGTCAACATAAATTAACTATGCCATGTTCTAAATTTTGTCTAAGGAGGGATAAAGGCAGCTTATATGCCGCAAATTCAACCTTTCGAACAGAATTAAGTCTTCTGAAAAGAACCATCATGTACTTTTAAAAAAAATTATTCTTACACACATCCAAATTCTGCATCTTGTAACTTTAAAAAAACATGTAGCAAAAATGATGGTGATACCACATGATTAAGAAATACATTTCAAAATATCACAAACCTGAATACTCAATGACTTCTTCAGGTGACTTTCCCTCCACCTCACGGGCAATATTGTCTATATCATCACGACCATATTTCTCATTAGCTTTAATAAACTGGTTAAAATCTCTTTTATTCCAGTTTGTAAAACCCTGTAAGCAGCAAGAGATCAAGAAATCATTACTAGGTAGAAACGAAACATTTCACAAAATTTTGTCTTATGTACGTATCATTTGCTCCAATTGGCAATGCTTCTGCAATGTCACATAATTACAGTGGTTAATGGTCTTTCAGGATTTCCATAAACTTGTATTATCCAGAGTTTATTACTGAATCATTAAAAGTCTAAAGAGTTAGTTTTGTGCATGACTCCCCATGCATTATTAAGAGCTTTTTAGTCTTCTTTCTTTTTAAACGTTTTACGTGGTATTTATCCAAAGAAACAAGCTCAATGACAGGTTACTGTAATTTTATTTAAGCAGCTTCAGCAGCTACAAGCGACAAATGTCTTAGGAGTATAGGGTGCACCAATGCAAGTGTCATTACAAGTTTTTAGAGTAGCACAAGTATCTAAAGCAAGAGCTCCTACTTTGGACATTTACAAACCTTGAACCAGACAAACAGTTGGATGAAAGCATAAGTATGTCAAGAAACAAACTATTCCAAAAAGATGCAATCAAATGGAAACTCTATAGTACTGTCCAACAGAAAATTTGTTACGTACCAAAGAATCCAAAACTGAACAACAGTTAAGTGAGATGCAATGCACGAAAACATCACCCAAGAATGAGACATTACAATTTAAAGACAGGGAAAGGAGAAAACATCAAGAACAAACAAATAAAATCACATGCCTGAACAGCAATTTGTACAGCATTGAGTTTCTTTCATCACAGAAATATGTTTACAAGGAAATCTGCCAGTTCTCCAGCTGAATATGCTCACTCCACAATTAGATAGCATATTTACAAGAAGTCTAATACACACAATACAAATACTTGTTTTTAAACATTAACAGCAGTACTGACATACATATCAGCACCAGCTTAAATATTTCCTGTCATAAGCAGGTGAAACTAATAGTCAAATTGTGACCTTGCAAATTTCTTCTCAAGGTATACTACACCCAATCCTTTTATAGAAAACTTTCCAAATGAGAAAATCCTGTTACTTTTTGAGACATGCTTTTCTCCTTAACAATTAGCTTTTAATAAGCCTACTCAGCAGGATAACAGTCCAAACAGTCACGAAACTAGCCAGTGACAGGAACACAGTCCCAGTATACATGCCTAACAACTGAACTGGGACAAAATTAATGGATGTGACATGATGCCTTATACATCTGTGTAAATACCACGTATGTTGATAGAGGCTTGTCCTCTCTGATTCAAGCCCTTACTGATAAAAAAACACGCAAGGTAGATGCATATACGAGAAACCCACTGATGGGATTTTTGCATGTATTGCTGGGCAGTGCATCTCCTATACAAGTCCTTGCCTCAGAAACGTTGCAGACGTTCAAGGAAATAGCTGACTAAGACATAAACTCGTTCAAGGACAGGAAAGGTCCCTCAAAGCAAAACCAAGCAACATCATTACATGTCGTGTGCTTTCTTCTTTCTATAACATCAATGTAGCTTTCCTGTGTATATTTGTCATTATTAGTATTTATATTCCATACTAGTAAAAAATACATGATGAAACACTCCAGCTGGTTCTATTTTACCTGTGTTAGAAGCTTTTCTTTCTCTTCAGTTTCCTCAGTATTCAGAGGCAGAGACTCATCTATCTTCTTTTGTTCCTCTTTTTGTACCTGAGCTGCATTTGGGAGGTCAGGATTCCTGGGGACCTAAAATCAGGGGTATCAATTCACAGTAGTGCAGCAGTGCTATTAGAGAGATGGTACACTTCCCTGTCAACCTTAGTTTACAATTTATATGTTAGATCTAACAGGACTGATGTAGTCCACACCCACTAAGCATTTGCTGTCACAGGACAAAAAAAACAAAGCCGACCAACAAAAACACCCCACCACCTCCCACCTTGGCTACCCTGAAGAAACCAAACCACAATAAAAATATTTTTTAAAACAACTACCAGAATATTTTCATCAGTATCTACAAAACTGTTGCAAAATTGAAAATATTATCCTCCAAGACAAGGTGATGTATCAAATACTGTCATTTATCTATGCTTGTTCCTTCTTGCCTCACAAGCTCTTAATGTAAAGTTTACCTTCACCTATAAGTAACAAAAGGGTCCTATTCACTTTTTCTTTAAGAAACTTCAGTGAAAAACAATGCAGAACACATATAAATGGTAAAATACATTTTTTTCAACTATTTAATATTAAACACTGATCTGTACAACAGTTACCAAATGTGTTTTACCTAGATTCCCATCTTACTGCTTAAATCTTTCCCCCAAAAATAGCACTACATTTTGTCAAATCTATGTTATAATTTTGTTACACCTGGTATCCACCACTTCTACACACAATGATGCAGGGATATTGGGAGAGGCAGAGCCTCACCTAGTGTAAGCTTCAGAGTTTACTGACTGCAGTGGCACTTTTCATTAGCTAAGGATCTGCTCTCTTACTTACAATGGTTTATAATGTTTTAGAACTACAGTGAAATACTATGTTCTTCCAGGTTTACTATAAAGCTACGCAGACTGCCAAAGTAAGGACCAGACAGACAACATTATGTAAACAAGGCCTATCAGCATTTTATCTGTCCCTCTCCACATTGACATCAATCTAGTGTTCGTGACCTTTAAACTGTGTATTGCAATTCCATACCACACAACAGCAAACAAGTCAGAAACCAGTATCCAGTAAAGATTTTGTAGACCTTACATATTTCTACAGCAAAAGGCAAAGGAAGTTAAGAGCTGGTTTTAACATCTAAGGAATTTTCTTGGCTTTGGTGGTTTAAATTAAGACTGACACATAAAGCTTGGTCTCTACCTACTTGATACATTCTGATATTGCTTAGGGCAGTCTTCAGTTTTAACAATGAACTCTCTTCAGATGGAAAGGTATACTTCCATTTCAAAGCACAACAAACTTAATCGTATTTATCACTTTCACGACCAGTAAACAGTCATGCTAAGTTTTTAAGATAAGTCTTCATGTTCAACCTGTGCAATCTGACAGATTTCGTTAACAGAACTGAAACACTTCTCTTTTTACATGTATACTGTCAACACTGGCAATTCTCTCATCTTTATTTGTTGGAGCATTAATTGAATAATTACTTTCCCTAAGGTAATTATGCTTCCTTTAATTCTTATCTTAATTCTATCCTGCCATCCACATAAAATTCTTTTTGCTTTGAGCTAGATTCTAAGACACCTTCTGCTTTTTCTTAAAAATACATTTTGCTAATATTAATTCTACTCTTTTGCAACACCAACTTCCTATCTGTTGCTCTGTATGACAAGTTTATGTTCTCCAACACATTTTATATGTGATTTCTTCTCGCTTCAACCTGCCATGAAACATAGGGCTTTTCAAAGTAAGTCACATGTCTGGAAGCAGCAGATCCATTTGATTTACTCAGCCATTACTGGTGCAAGTAATGAAAATCAACATCAAAACAGAATCAGTGTTCACTATTTCTCCAGTAATGTCAGCAGGGAAGAGGAAGAAATTCAGCTAAGGCATAGTAGGAAAAAAAAAAGATAAGTCTATTTACTGGTTTTCTTTTTGTAGTAGTAATACACTCAGACTTCTCCACACCTTTAAACATTTTCTATCCCAGTAAAATGCGAGGAAAATTGATGTCACTTTGCTTACCATCATATCAACACAGTCAACTTCAATATTACCTTAAGTTTCTTTCTGCACAAAATATACAAAAGCTATAATGAAAAAAAATCATACCCTGGAAGGTGATCTTATATTAGCCAAAAATTACTTTCTCACCTTAGACCATATATCATACTTTTGTTTCTGAAAAGTATATGAAGCACCAGAACTGTCTTTCTTTTTTCTACTCTATTTTACTGTTAGAAACGCACTACAAAACACAGAGCTACACAGCTATGAATTTTTTAATGAAGGAAGGAATTACAGATTACTTTTTCTGTTCCGCAGTGGAACAGAAACAGGAATGGAGGTTTTAAGCCATTTTCCTTCACAATGAGAAGCACTTTGCAAAAAAATAAGACCAGAATGATATATTTTTTAGTTGCCATCTCATTTACTTTATTTAGCTATTGTCAGGGTTGCAGTAAATCTGCAAAGAGGGATAAAAATACATTTCTTTAATTTGAAGAGGGACAAAAAAAAGCATTACCTTATATCCTATAGTCTTACGGTAATACAGAATTTCTTTTTCCAGAAGTTCAAATAAGCGTGGTGGGAAAAACTGGAAATCCTGAATATTTGGTTGTTTTGGAGGTCGTGGAGCCTTCAAAAATACACAGATACATTAGCATTAACTAAGCTTGACTTCTATGCAATTAAACTGCTATGATTCAGCAGCAGTGGCAGCCTATCACTTTGTAAATACATTCATTTTATTACCAGTATTGGGTGGGAGCACGGGATGCAACATGGAAGAGGAGAAGAGCAAACAAACAACATAAAAAACCCTCCATACTTGCCAACCTCTTACCTTTGGGACTTTTGGTTCGCTAACACGTAGGGCTTCTCTGAAATAAGCATCAACCGCATAATTAGCTTTGCGTTCTCGTTTTGGAGGCTCTATCCATTCCATCATGCTCAGCTACATGCAGAACAGAATAAAAAGATATTAAAGTACCTGTATGCTTTCCTAAAGTCACAGAAATAATGACTAATATGGCCCTGCAAAACAGGAATGTATTTTTGCACAGCAAATCTAATGGTTGTGGTCAACAATTTGGATACTGCAACAGAGCTCAAAAATAACCTAAAATTACAGCTGATGATAACATGTATTTAAACACATAAAAGATAATACACAAGTAATGGACTGCAGTGGCATGGATAGATGCTTTTACTGTATTCTACTTACTTCAGACACCTGAGTAAGGTTATGATTCCATCTACCAAAACACAATGGAAGGACAGGGTACTTGGGCTCTGAATTCTATAATATCTTGTGATATGAATGAATTACTTCTCCTCTAAATAGCACAATGAATAACCTCTACAGAGGCTACAACACTGGCAAAAAAAGTATCTATTAGCAGCAAATTAATTTTAACTAAATTACTTGAATTATACTTACTCATGCATGTTTCAAGACTATGCTGTATTTAGCTGGCCTCTTGTAATGAAATCACCAACATGAAAAAAGAATCTTACATATATACACACATCCCCCACTCTGTTCTCATTAAATATTTTATTTTTTCTAAATGTTTCTTCAAAATTGATAAGAAACCTGGGTTAGAAGGGCATTCTGTAAACAAATAAGAGGTCACATATCTGATTCCAGATTAAGACCTTAAGGATATCTCGACTACACAGCCCATACAAAACACAAACAGGCAGAGGTAATGTTGTGGGATCACAAGTAATACCTCTTTGTTTGGACGAGCCTTCTATAATTAGGTAAATCATTGAACGAACAGTTCACATTAACGCTTGTGACTAAAACCTTCACTCAAAAGAGACTTCAGTCCAAGTTCCACATATAAAACTGTTATCAGACCTGTTTTTTCCTCTGGGTTATGTGGCAGTAAAATAATACTGACTGCAGCAGTATAGTAGGATGCAACATAGTATTTCAGCTGCAGAAAGGACAAAATCCAAGCAGTATTATCAGATTTTACCATGAAGAAAAACAGTGGGGCTGAAAGCTAATTCAACAAAAATTCAGAATACGTGGATTTTTCAGTGGCTAAGTGAATTCTTAAGTGGCTTCTTACTTCTCTAGACTAACCTTTATAGCCATAACGTTTCCAGTACGGCCTTTATGCTTGCACCACTAACCTACAGCCTTAAAGACTTTAAGAAAAATTACCTTTTGTTTTTCTCTATAATCTTCACCTTCAAAGTTGTATAAGCTCATCTCTGTGTCCATAGTGAAATTTCGTAAGGAGCTCTCCCCCATTTTCTGCAATCGTTCATTCATTTCAGCTGTCTAAAATAAAGGAAGATACTTTTAGAGTCACTCAAGCTGTTTTATCTTTTCTGAAAAAAAAAAAAAAAAAAATCCAACAGGTTTCATCATTGTTAAAACATTCTCAATGTCTTTTTCTGTTTTAAACTTCTACTTACATTTTTCTTGTGAGGAGAGACGCCCATAGTGCTTTTTAATTTTGAGCAATCTGACTCCTAGACTTTCCATTAAACTCAATTTATTATGCTGGGATGTAGCCCTACAACTGTATGATTTAACTTTCAAACTGAAATGAAATTTATGCCCAGCTCTTTGGAGCTGAAGTGGTAGTTCATTTTTCCACAGAGCTACCTATTCCCTAATAAAGCTCCATAAAGGTTTTGTGTCTATTAGAATTGTTGTCATAAAATTTACGTCTTCCTAAAACCCCACAAAATAAACAGTCCTTAAGATATGGCGCATAAAGTCTGAACTTTGAAAATAATTATAACTCACTAATTCTATTGCTTCAAAGCTTTCACAAGCTTTAAAATAATTACAAATAGTAAAGTAATACTTGGGCATAAAAATAGATTTACATAATCAGATTTAATTTCTATTTTGTGCATATATATTTAACGTTTCACACATTTTGAATTCCATACGAAACTGTTCTCTAACCTTTTTTTCACCTCTTTCTAAAATAGTCGTTATATCTTCCTCTGTCAGCTCGCTATCTTTGGAAGCAAAAACATGCGTGGCTCCATGCCGGATCATCTGTAGCATCTCGTCTTTTGCCAGTTTGTTAGACTGTTGATCTATGAGCCTTCCTAAAATTAGAAGAAACATGTTGAAAGATGTAATACAAGAGTTCTAGTAGGACCATACAAACAGTGTATTTTTTTTAGTTCATTGGAAGAACAAGAAAGGAAAAACAGAAGAACAATGCAGAAAAAAATTACATTTCACTTGAGCTGAAAATAAACAGAAATCGGGAACTTCAGGCAAAATAAAAAAATAACAACTTTGGATCAAGCCATAACAAAGAATGTTTCACAATTAGATAATCCAAATTTTATATTTAAGATCTTATTCTTACAAAGTTAGCTGAACTTTTAAAATCAAAATCTTATTTCAGGATGAAAAATTACAAAGTATTCTGTAATAGCTGTTAAGAAGTACTTAAGATTTTTAACACTCACTTCACTGATTTCAACCCAAATCTCTGAACATTTTTCTCAAAATTTTAATTTCTGTCCCAAAGTTTCACTTATCCTATCTCATCTCATCACAGACCATCAAAATTTTGACCATCATCCTTTCAGGAGCCCACCCTTTTGGAAATACAACCTTCAAAACTTAGCTTCAGAACCTTAGTTTTTGGCAAACTATTCTTCTAAGAGCTTCTAAACAAAGACACACAAAGCAGTATTAATGTTCAGTGAATTCATATGTGGTAAGAAGCACATCTATACAATTATTTTCATCTGTCATGGAATATTTCTTTTTTTCTTTTTTTTTCCCCGTTTTAACATATCACAAAACCCAAGTAACGTCTATTCAGCTTTAGTTTGCTTTCCTCATTTAGAGTCTTAGTATAAGTCTGTGCCCACATTATTTAGGAAAACAGGGGGTTTTTTTCAAAAATTTCAGCTGAACAAGTGAATAATTTATATATTCTAGTTTCTTAGGTTGATTTAGTGTACTGCTATTATATACAAGGCCTGCTTTCTCTCATACTGTACATTTGTACAGTTATTTAACCCATACTTTAAGGGACTGAACAATCTGTTGCAGACAAACATATACAGCAGTTGATACCTTGTTGTATAACTATAGAGTCCAGTCTCAGTTTTATTTCAGCTCTTTCTACAATCCTCTCTTCAACAGTATTATCAGTGATTAGTCGAAACACCCGTACTGGTTTCTTTTGACCAATACGATGCGCACGATCCTAACAAACATAAATCAATGAGTGTTCAGCAATAAAAACTTACAAGCAATAGACAGTTAGCTTGCAGAAACAGCAGACTGAAACTGTATTTCTTGGTTCCTTACTTATTCAGGCGTATACAAAAATGTGAAACCAGTATACTAATATTTACTTATATCTGGCTATTACACTTCTTTAAGTTTGGGTCATTCTATAGTAATAAATGCAACTACGTCATTGTAAGTGAATATAACTGAATGTTTGTCTTGACTGCAATTAGGAAGCGGAGATACAACAGTACATACATGCACACATTGCACTGCTTTCAAACTAATTCTCTCACTTCACATAGGTATCGAAACTTTGGCACCCCTGGCTTGAGCATATTAAGAGCATTCCACGGGCAAAGTCCATGCAGCCACAGCTTCAATACCGCAGTTGTCCCAAGCTAGCTGTATTAAACCCTCGATATGCAGCTCTCATAGAACAGGTACAATACAGAGCAAATGAGGTTATATAACTAACATACTATACTTATTTGTAACAAAACTTGTGTTTATTCTCTCTAGAAAACATAAACAAAAATACTATTTTGTCCTCTTAAATAAAAAAAAAAATTAAACAACTGGCCTTCAAGCTGTTGGTACTAGAATTTTCTGACTGTCCTTTAAACACGAGTCATTAAAATTTTTACTCTCCTGCACAATATTAATTTCTTCCTGTAAATCCTACTAAAGCTCACAAATCACACTCATCAGTTTCCAGGCAGTAGGTCTACCATTGGCAGTCAGTATGCATATGGAAAGGATGAGTTATTCACAGTAAATATTTGGCGTGTTTAAGTGCATAAAAAAACAAACAAAACCAAACACCAACCAAAAAACAAATACCCCACCCCCCAATCACGCAAGAAGGATCATGTGAGTTTTATTCCACATAAAACAGATTATAGACTTGACTTTTTTTTATAAACAGCACTCAGAAAGAGAAGATTTTAGTATGCTTAACCCAAAGGCAAGGTGTTCTCTTTTGCTGGCATCACCACAAAATGATTTTGCACTTATGCAGAAACAAGGTAGACTACAGAAGCATAAGCTTCCCAAAAGGGAGGAATATAAAGCTGCATGCTTTCGATTCTTTGCTATTATTTTGGAAACAGCCCTCTGTTACTCATTTACTGTTGTCTTCTGGAAAGACAGAATTAAGAATAATTCTATGGATAAATATTGATACAGTATTTTGACAGAAGCAGTATTATTCAATTATGAAAATAATTAAGATATATTTAGAGAGAAAAATCTACAGCTTCTTCCACAATTCTGTTCATGCCCTTTTAGGCAATTCCTTAGTTTCTTGGTATTAAATATAAAAAATAAAGAAAAATAACAAAAATGCAAGTTCTGGAAACACTTATACAAAATACAAGAATGACAACTTTAACAAATGAATGTGTATTATGGAGTTCACTCACCATGGCTTGCAGATCTACTTGAGGGTTCCAATCTGAATCATAGAGAACAACCACATCAGCAGTTGCCAAATTAATTCCAAGACCTCCAGCCCTAGTACTCAGCATGAAAATGAATTTACTGCTGTTGGGAGCATTAAATGTATCTATTGCTTCCTAAAAGAAAAAAAAGTGTCATTAAAGTATCAGTTTTTAAACAAGCTTCCAATACACTGGTGGGTTTTCAATGACATTTCTTTGAAATTTACATGTTTTTCATACCGAACCCAATTTTTTATACAAGTAAGAAACTGTACGTTTGCACAGGTGGAAAAATCCACTCTGAGACCACAAAATATTACATTTTTTATTCAGTTGAGCGACAACTGAAACCTACTTTACTGTGGACTTAGGTTAGAAAAAATATATACCCTTAGCAGCCTTTTCAAACTGTACCATTTTTGCTCTACTTTAAGCAATTATGTAGCTACTTATATACATATATGTAAATTATAACTTCTTTATGATCTAATATGTAAAACACAGACATTTCTTGTTTATATATAACTTTTTCACCTCTCTCTCTTCATGTGGTGTCTGTCCATCAAGTCGGCAGTACTCATATCCACGCCACATGCAATAGTCTTCCAAAATATCCAGTAAGCGAGTCATCTGACTAAAAAGTAAAACTCTGGAACCTGACAGAACACCACAGAAGGTTTTGTCATTGATTTTTTGTTTTCACATTAATCTTATCTCAGAGCTTGCTACAGAGCATAAGTAAGAATTCATGTGAAGTAATCTGTACTATGCCTAACTTACTCACATAAGTCTTTCTTCTGGAGTTACTTTTCTGGTATTGATTTAATTTGTCCTCAAGACAGGTTATTTGATAATTTATACAGAAGAAACACAGTTGAAGAAACAGAACACTGAAAACCATGGTAAGGTAAGTAGCTGACAACTGATGTGCACAAACTAATACTCTCATCAGAAATTTTCCTAAAGACAGCAGAAGAGAGGCTCCGCTCTTCCTTTCCTTCTACTTCTCCATATTATTAGTCTTCCTTATCATTCCTGTAAGACTTCCTTCCCTCCATGTGTTAAGATCTACAGAAAAATTATTTTCAATAAAAACCTCACCGAAAGTAATAAACGCATTCACTAGAGGAAAGACAAGAATCAATCTATGCAATTTTTGAAAGATAGTTTACTTAAGAGCATTCAGATCACTAATGTTCATAAACAGTACTCACCTTGCTCTCTGAGTTTTGCTAGCAGTTTATCCAGAACTAACATTTTACCACTGTTAGTGATGAGATGCGTGTCAGTGGTATAAGGAGGGCCTGGCTCAGCACCATCAAATAAGTAAGGATGGTTACAGCATTTCCGCAGCTGCATCAGAATATTCAGCAGACGCATCTTATCCATTTTCCCAGCTGAATTCAGGATATCAATATCTTTCATCAGGATCCTTGTATACCTGAAGTTTTGCAGGCAATTTTGAACAACTCTCAGTATTTAAAACATGAATGAAACCCTGCAATATCCCAATTACTTGTTTCTGGATGCAGGAGTTTGCTTTGTTTATATAATAATGAGCTATACTATTCTTATGAAACTTGGCAAAAATGTCTGACTGATAATAAGGATTCATAAATCCATCTCTAAACATGAAAGGCAACTTGTCTGTGAGTGACAATGATCTGTCGTTTACTGGATTACCTTACACTTCCATTTTAGGACTACAAAGTAGATTAAAGATACCAATCATTTGACTGAAGCTGCTACACTGACCTGGCTTCTTTTGTCATATCTCTTCTGGGTATGTGGCTCCTCAAGGTTTTAGTTTCATTTCAGCTCCAACTTCTACTGGTACATACATACTTGGATCAAAGGAGGAAAAGTAGGCATATGTTCTTTCAAGGAACAAATTAAGGGAGGAAAAGAATTTTCTGCTTTCTTCCTCCCAACCCTTTTCATTACCCTTCCTAAGCTCTTTGTACGTTGTGCGTTTTTTTTAAAAAAAAAAAAAGCCCCCAAGACAGCTATAAATATGCTTCTCCATCTGACTGTCTTAACATGCAACAACAAGAAAAAAAAAAAATCAGTCTGAAGAGTTGTAGTGTTCTTTATCAAAAAAGAATCTTACTTTGATGTAAATAACTCACCATTCCCTCTGCATTTTGCTGAGCCCAAGATAAATTTTCACTTCCTTCTTTGGAGGCAAACTCTTTTCTACTTCAGCCTTTATGCGACGTAATAAAAATGGCTTCAAAACCTACACAAAGTAAGAGTTTTTCCACAGATAAATTTATGAAATTGATTGTCTCAAACACAAAATTAACAGATTAAATTATCTGATATTTATTCAGAACTAATCAGTATCTATTGCTGTCATGGTGACTCCTTCAGAAAAATCCTGCTAAAGTCTGCAAAATCAAGCTGTCCACTAATAGGCTAAGTTTACACATAACTACATAACACTATATAAAGATTGCCATTATTCATCCCAGTTGTTACCCTAAGCAAGGGCCAAACCCATAAGCTTATAAAATCTATTTGTTACCTTTTAACATAAGCTTTGTTTCATTTCCACTAGCAGCAAATACAAAATACACCAATATTTCAAAGATACATGTTGCACTTCCTTCTGATTTGTTTTGTTACTGTATGATAAAAATGTCTTTTATCTCATGCACAGTAAAACAAAGATAAAGGCATGCCTTTATTCAGACTAGCATGACATATGTATCAGTATACTATTTACAATAATAAATGGTTTCAAAAAGATCTCAAAATCCTTCATTTTCACATTTTATGTATAGATTTTGTCTGCTTCAAACAGTAATGTTACAAAAAGCAGTATCTATAGTAGTAAGTTCCAATATTTAATTCATGAAAATTCTGCTGGGCATTTCTGTAACTAAATACCTTCACGTTCATCTCCTTAACTTTGAGATGAAGGGGGAAATAATCTGTTTTTCTTGTTTACACTGTGTATGCTAACAATGACACGTCATTACAGCTTTAATTACTTACAGCATGAAGTCTTTCTACAAGTTTCTGATCACCGAGACAATTTTTAGTGTCGAACCAGGAGTCAAAATCCTGTGTTGAGAAACAGCACAATTGGTACGAACAGTTTTATCATCTGTAGTTTTAACAGACACATATTGACTCTCTCTCACTCCAGCTGAGAGTGGTATAAGTCTTGAGACAAATGACTTATATGAGTGAAAGAAAAATCAGTCTGCAATTCTGTGCCAGCTCCCCAGCACGTTACAACATTCAAGTCAACTGCGTAACTCCACAGACAAAATACTATTACTCTGGTTAATGTACAATGGTTTTCCATGCTCATCATTGCAGTGTCCAAGTTCTTCCCTTACTGCTTGTGTAATGATGGAGCAAGAAAGTAAGAAAAGAAAAAAACTGAAATCCTTAAGTAAATAAGATGGACAACAAAGCAAAACCAGCAGAACCGAGCAATATGAGTAAAAAGAAACATTAACAGTAAAAGATGAGAATGATGACTCAAATTTGAAATGAAAAATAGGCTTACGCGTATTTAGATGCTTCATATTCTTCATTCTGCATTGCATTCTCAAATGTTGTCCCATTTTGCATAATACTTGAACTATTTAGGGTATTACATTTGCTATTACTGGCCTGAGGTCTTATCTGCCCTAACAGAATGCACTGTTTGAACTAGGTAGAGCAAAAAGCTATTCAATCTACAATTAAGTAAGCCTCAGAGGTTCTACAGTTCTTCTACATCATATGTCTCTTACTAGGCTGGTCATTCTTCTCTTCTGGAGAAAGCAGCCTGGGAATCAAAATAACAAGAACAAGACTACTGCCAAACCTCAACTTACATCTGCAGAATTGAAGACATCAGGTAAAAGAAAATTGAGTAATGCCCACAGCTCATGGAGGTTGTTCTGTAAAGGAGTTCCTGTAAGCAGCAATCGATTTGTTGTCTTGAACTCACGTACAATCTCTGACAGCTAGAAATACAACAAAGAGTTATCATCATCATGTACATTTAAGCACAATGAATTTTCATCAGCTTCTGAAACCTGAAACAATGTCAATGGTGAGCTACCTATGAAATTAGTATTTACCACATAATAGCTTACAGCTTATATTTTTAAAAAACACAACAACACTTAATCTGCTAAAATCAGATGGCATCTTTTGTGTCAAACTATTCTCAAAGTATCAAATAATTTTGAGTTTACCTTAGACTTCTCATTCTTTATTCTGTGGGCTTCATCAATCACCAGGTACCTCCAATTAAATTTTTTGAAGACTGATTTCTCTTTAATTACCATTTCATATGATGTAACACAAACATCCCATTCACCAGGCATCATAACATCACGGATAAAAGCAGCCTAAAGCAGAGCAATTGAATTAATAAACATTTATAAATGTAAACTATTTATATGGAATTCAGTGAAACCTCTCTCTGCCAACATTACTGATGTGCTAAGCTAGCACACAAAAGACAACTCTGAAACATCTTTTCAGTAACTGAAAGTTACTGTAACAAAAGCCTTCAATCCCTTGTACTTTAGGCACAGACAGACCATCAGCTGGGGTTAAGCAAAACACAATTTTTCTCCTATTCAAAATTAAATATTTACTCTTCAGCTTATTTTTTCTGTAACTTATATACAGTACATATTACCAATAGGGAAAAAACACACTAAATTAACTAGTCCAAAGACACAATCCACAGAAAAGCGTTTCAAAACAACTCACAAATCCCACTCCCATCTTCTCTCTTCCCTGATGATCTCCCTCTTCTGTCCCATCTCTGTTTTGTAAGGGATACATACCTAGGCACATAAATCCTTTGACATGAAAGAATATCACCCTGTGGAAAAGCTACACGTGCAGGTCTCCAAGAACTTACTTAGTAGGGTACGCAGATCACCCCAGCTAGTAGGACTGACAGAACTGTTCAAGACCACAGCCTTGAAGAGCTACCTAATGAGTGTTCTGTAAAATACTATGCACTGACTTACAAATGCAAATGTAAGCTCAGAGGTGCTTTAGTCACCACAGAACAGAGAGATTAAGTAGAAAATGAGGAAATCAAAAGTTACGACACTACAAACATAAGACTCTGAAAGCAAAGAAAGTACAAAGTGAAGGTGCATGCTTCCCTTCAACACAATCTTAATTCCACAGAACTAGCAATAAACACACTGTGGTACAAATATTATCAGACTTCAAATTAAAACAATCTGCAAAGAGCAGTACAGCCAAATCCAAGACTATAGCACTGGAAGGAACTGTCCAACTCACTGGCAGAACCAGCAGTTCCTCTCAAAGAATCATAGAATCATTTAGGTTGGAAAAGAACCTTAAGATCCCAGAGTCCAACCATTAATGTAACACTGCCAAGTCCAACACTAAACCATGTCCCTAAGCGCTGTGTCAACACATCTTTTAAATATCTCCAGGGATGGTGACTCTACCACTCCCCCGAGCAGTGTGTTCCAGTGCTTGATAATCCCTCCTGTGAATAAATTTTTCCTAATATCCAATCTAAACCTCCCCTGGCACAACTTGAGGCCATTTCCTTTTGTCCTCTTAACTTGTGAAAATACCCCAGTTCCCTCAGCCACTCCTCATAAGACTCGTTCTCCAGATCCCTCACTATCTTCATTGCCCTTCTCTGGACATGCTCCAGCACTCAATGTCTTTCTCGTAGTGAGAGGCCCAAAACTGAACATAGTGTTTGAGGTACCGCCTCAGCGAGGTACTGCCTCAGCAGTGCCGAGTACAAGGGGACAATCACTGCCCTAGTCCTCCTCACTACACTATTTCTGATACAGGCCAGCACGCTGTTGGCCTTCTTGGCCACCTGGGCACATTGCTGGCTGATATTCAGCCGGCTATTGATCAACACCCCCAGGTGCTTTTTTGCCAGGCAGCTTTCCAGCCACTCTTCCCCAAGCCTGTAGCACTGCATGGGGTTGGTGTGACCCAAGTGCAGGACCCGGCACTTGGCCTTGTTGATCCTCATGCCATTGGCCTTGGCCCATTGATCCAGCCAGTCCAGATCCCCCTGCAGAGCCTTTCTATCCTCAAGCGGTAACAGGCAGCCATGCAATCTGTATGAGAAGCCACAGAATTTACAGGAACATCCAGCTCGTTGATCCCCTTCAAACTAGAAAACCACCCTGTATCTATTTTAAGGCCTTCACTATGACAGATTAAAAGCTCTACAATAGAATCCTAATTACAAGGCAAGGCATGGACATCAGACACAAATAAAGAGTGGAAGAAATCACCTAAAAAAGGTGAAGAAAGAGGCAACAAAGTGAGGGCAATAAAGAAAAGTGAATAAACACTGTCACAATGCAAACACAGAAGAGATTTAAAAAAATAGGTGCAAAAATCAAAGACGACGACAACAGAAAAAGAGGTCAGACAGCTGTACTTTTATGCCAGTCTATTATTTCACCTACCGATTTGCATTTTTTCCTCAGAGTTACAAAAATAAGATTTTGCATTTTCAACCCTAAAAGAGTTAAAAGATTACTAAAAACCTCTGTAATTAAGGAAGTAGCTTAGGGGAGAATTCCACACACCCTAAAGCTAGTTTTTGACAAGTAACGCATACATCTTTGATACATAGAGCACTTACTCTGGCATCTTTATCTCCAATAAGGCAAACAGCACGTAATGATGGAACCCAACGTTTGAATTCATTCATCCAGTTGTGCAAAGTTGATTTTGGAACCAGGACCATGTGTGGCCCAGGAATGTTCCGGTAATGCTTCAGATAGCCTAATAATGCTATCGTTTGCAGAGTCTTACCAAGACCCTGCATTGACAAAGAGGGGGGGGAAAGAAACCTGCTGAAATGAAATACCATACAAAAACAGTTTCAAACAACTTTCCTACTATATAATTCTGCCACTTAAGTTGTTTAAAGCAAACTATACAGCAAATGTTTGCAGTACAATTTCTTTCACTGCATTACAATTCCAGTTGTGAAAAAGCTGCCCATTGCAGAACAATGCATACTACTGCAATACATTAAAAACTACAGGCACTTGAATTTTGCTCAATAATTACCACAAAAATTCCAAAATATTACTGCTTACCATTTCATCTGCCAGAATGCCATTAACACCATTTTCATACAATGAGATCATCCAGTTCAAACCTCTAACCTGATAATCTCTTAGTGTTCCTCCTTTCACATCTGTAAATGTAAGATTCCTCTAAGTAGAAAAATACTAATTCTAAGTAGAAAAATTTAATTGCAATCTGCTCAGATTTTAATTGCATCAAAGCAAAAAGAAAACTGACAAAACAATACTTACATGAAGGAGACTCCTCAAACCGAATACACACATTAGATGTTTTTCGACTCTCTGACAATAGCTCTTCATCTTCTTCTTGTTCTGTGCGCCTGTGACGATAACTAAAGAAAGAATCCAAGATTCATGTTTATATGACATAGTTTCAAAACACTGACTACAAAATCAAAAGAGACAAATTATAATCGAAACAATCATTGATCTACAATGTGTGTTCTAGTACCCTGACGAAAATCATACCCTGTTAATAAGTTATTCCTTATGGTTCATTCCAGCTTTAATTAGAAAGGCCGATATGAAGCCCTCTGCTCCAGACGTAACTATACTCTGACAACAAGTATCTTGAGTTCTCTAAGGTACTTTCGAATGAGCAACACAAAAATACAAAGCACACATCAGTGGTGACCTTATAATCAATTACTTCAACTATACATTCATTCATTACTACAGCTATACCATTCAGAAGAATCACATATTCAATTTAAAAAAAAACAGCTGCTTGCTATTACAAGAATCCTCAGAAACACTACATGCAGGCTATGACTGCATTACTAATACAGACAGACTGGTGGAGCAATACAATTAGTGCTGAGGATCCAACATCCACACTACATGCACGTTGTCTTGTTTTAACTTGGACTAGCTCCACTCTGGTCCCACCAACATGTTCACTAGCAGCTGGAGCACATCAGGTGCATTTCTGGAGTGTACTTTCTAGTTCAGCATCATGCAAAAGAAATTCATTTTGCATGCTCCAAAATCACTCCACAATATGGACCAAAGCATGGTAAGTGGCAAGAACCAGGGAATTTACTTTAAAAGCACATTCCTCATCCACAGTCATACTAACGTTGATGGATCAGCATGTATACACCAACCAGCTTTTAAATAAATTATGATAACACCATTAACAGGAAAAGTTCTGGACTTACTTGAAGCACAATCTCTATGCTACTAACTAAATAGATATGTTAAAATGCATAACTTGTTTGGAAGTGTAAGAAGTCAGAAATAAAAATAAAACATACTCCCCAGCTGAAATCAAACTCTGTTTTTCATCTTTCTTCATCCGTGGCCGTCCCAGCTTGACTTTCAATGGAGATGTTGGTGATTTTTGTGCTGCAGGCTGAATAAAATGTGCAAAAAGTTCCGTCTGCTTCAGGAGGAATTCAAACCTTTTTGCTCGATCTGCTTTCTAGTTTCCAAAGTTGGGAGAAAATTAAAAAAAGAAAAATCAATAACTTCTCTTCATAAAAAATGTATTTTTATCAAGAAACAGAATTCAGACACTCATGAGAACAACTTATATGAGGAAAGACTGACAAGACCATCTGCCTGCCTACTGGTAGCCAACTCAGAGGGCTACAAGCATCATGAAATAGGTCTTGACCTGCTTCAGCTTACAGCTAAGCATGACTTGCACGCAATTGTAATGTGTGGTAGTTCAAATGATTCGTCATGAATACCACAGCAATCTGAAAGACAGGGCAGGACCTGATAACCTCATCCAAGCAACTCATCCCCAGTCAAAACTCAAAGATTAGTAAAACAACCCCAAACCAACTTACTTGTATAGATTGCTTAAGTCTGCATGGCACACTAGCAACTGTGAAGGGATGTTTTAAAGAACTGTGTACAACAGATAAAGAAAAAACCTAAGGTTCTGACCTATAGTAAGGGATGAAATCCTAACCTTGCTCCAGTCAGTGGCAAAATTTCCATCAGCTTCAAGACTATCAGGATCTGATCCAAGACAACAACACGGTAGCTCTGTTTTTAGAAGTATGACTAAAGGAAAGGATGCACCATCTTAATACTGCTTTCACTGAAGTTTGTGAATTTTGCTGTCAAAAATCATTTCAGTTTTGCCGTATCAATGAGGCATATGCACTTCACTATATAAAAACAGCAAACATATGTCCTTCTCTATATTTAAAAGACAACACATTACATAATTTTTAAAGAAAAATATGATAAAATGCAAATGCTATCTGACAGAATGAAATTGTCATCAGTTTCTCCATGCCATTTTTAATCACCATCTAACACTGTACCACTTAAAGCAATTTTCATGTACGCTCATTTATATATCTTGATATAAACTACAAAAGTGAAATTGTAGTTCTGTACCATAACCTTTCTAGGAAATATACAAACAACAGAAAGCTTTTCTGCTGGTAACTTACATGCAAGTAAAAGTGCTCTAACAGCATGTCCTGGTTTGAGCGACATGGGATTAATTTCTCCTCCAGTAATTTTACTTTGCAATAAGGTCTCTTTTAATGCTTCGGCAAGCTGCACCTTAGAAGACTCTAGTGTCTGAATTTGTGAAAATATTTGCTTCATAGCCAGCCATGGTATGCGGGTTTCAAGGTCTCAGTGTGTCTGAGTTAGCCAGGCGCAGGAATGAGGAGGAGTGAGACCCAGGCACTTGACCCAAGCTGGCCAACAAGATTATTTCATACCATGAACGTCACATTTCATATAAATGAGAATGTTTGCTGAGGAGTTCTCTGTCTCTTCTACGATGGCTGCGATCCTGAGAACTTCTTGCCCCAGTGCCAGACCCCTGAGTGCTTCTCTTCCTCCTGAAGCCGTACCGCTCACAGTGTCTGACATTTGCTGTCCACTCTGTGAGTGCACAGCTTCCTACTGATAGAATGGGCTGAGTATAGTCCTTGTATATTTTATATTGCTATCGGGATCAATATTGGTTCTTTAGTGTTATTAACGTTAATTATTTAGACTTATTCTATCAAATCTGTTTAAATGCCAGCTCTCGGTTTTCCTTGTTTTTTCCCTATTCCCCTTTCTGGGTGGGGAGGGGTCAGCGGGTGAGAGAATAATTCTCTAAACGACAATAAATTGTTGTGGGTTCCTCAAACCATAACACAGCAATAAC
Source organism: Ibidorhyncha struthersii (assembly GCA_013398815.1). Classification (NCBI taxonomy): domain Eukaryota; kingdom Metazoa; phylum Chordata; class Aves; order Charadriiformes; family Charadriidae; genus Ibidorhyncha; species Ibidorhyncha struthersii. Next base: position 1,351,539 of record VZSZ01004489.1, on the reverse strand, counting down.
ACAAACCAAAGAAAAGGGCAATAGAAATGAGCCTGACGTGCAATGCATGATCTTGCCACATGAGGGCACTGCATTTCTTTTAATAGCGCACCACTTACCAGCAAATAAACATATTTACAAAGATCTCCTTGAAAAAAATTATGATTATTTTTCCCTTGCATTCATTATTGGACCATTTGCGTAAATAACTTGAAAACCAAATGAACTGTAAATATCAAGTAAAACTTTTAGGAAAAAAAAAAATCTAAGTGGAGGAGCAAGGAAGTGGACATTTATGCTTATACGGGATATGAACAAATCCATGTTTTGTTGTGAAAACACTTACCATCTTCTCTTCATATTCTGGGTCAACTTCTTTTTCAGGTCTAGCTGCCTTTGGAGGAAGTTTGAGTTGAAACGGGGGATCATTTTTCTGGAATTCAAATTTTAAACACTTTATAAATGTCAGCTTCTTTATTCACTAAAGCAAAAAGATATCAAACTGAACAAACCTAGACACTACAAGATAAGCATGCTACTTAATAAATAATTATTTCAAAATGAAGTGACTGCATTAATCATATTATTTCACCCAAAGCAGAACCTGATACCTATGATGAAACTAAAGAGGAGATATGACACGATAAAATGCAAGTTGAAGATTTGTCTTATCCTCATGCTTATGTCTACAAATAGGATCCAAGTCGAAATCATTGAAAGAAAACACTGAAAAGGGATGAAGTTTAATGTTTCCCAGAGATCTTGTTTTAAATGCATACTTAAAATTAATATCTTTAAAAGATATTTTAAAAAAGTAAATGTAATTTCTAACTATAAAATTCCTAACTGTAAATTTCTGGCACTTGCATCCTGGTTCCATTTTGTTTGTTTTCACTTCTACATGAATACTCAAGAGTTCATTTGGAAATACAGGAAATACAGGCCCCCAACATAATGAGGACACATACAGCCATATACCTAGGCAGTGACACAAATTAAACAACTAAATCAATCCATGCAGCAACCACTGCATGGTATGCTCTTAAACCGTTAACAAAGAACTACCTTATTTACTATAAACGAAAGAAATTTAAGAAACTATAACAAAAAAGGCTGACTTCTGTAGTTTATGAGATTAATTTCTATCTTCAACAGGGAAGCTCAAAGCAGGTTTCCACAACTTAAACTCCTACATTGCTTTATATAAAATATTTTATATATAAAATACGTTTTGATCTACAAAAATATTTTATATGTAAAATTTTTCCCAATTCAGTCTTTGACATATGTCTTTTTCCACACCTCCTGCAAATAAAAAATATTTAATAATTTTTTGAGATACATTAAATTCTGAAAATGTTTTTGAAAAGCACTGAATAATCTGAAAGTAACTACCAAAGTGCATGCCTGTATAAAATGGAATAGAGCAGAGTCTTAATCTGACAAGTTGCAGCCCAGAAAAACCATATCCTGGGCTGCATCAAAAGAAGCGTGGCCAGCAGGTCAAGGGAAGTGATTCTGCCTCTCTACTCTGCTCTCATGAGACCCCACCTGGAGTGCTGCATCCAGCTCTGAGGCCCCCAACATAAGGAGGGCACATATCTGTTGGAGCGGGTCCAGAGGAGGGCCATGAAGATGACCAGAGGGCTGAAGCACCTCTCCTACGAGGACAGGCTGAGAAAAGTTGGGGTTGTTCAGCCTGGAGAAGAGAAGGCTCCGGGGAGACCTTATAGCAGCCTTCCAGTACCTAAAGGGGGCATACAAGAAAGCTGGGGAGGGACCCTTGATCAGGGAGTGTAGCAATAGGATGAGAGATAATGGTTTTAAACTGAAAGAGGGGAGATTCAGATTAGGTATTAGGAAGAAATTCTTTACTCTGAGGGTGGTGAGACACTGGCCCAGGTTGCCCCGAGAAGCTGTGGATGCCCCATCCCTGGAGATGTTCAAGGCCAGGTTGGATGGGGCTTGGAGCAAACTGGTCTAGTGGGAGGTGTCCCTGCCCATGGCGGGGGGGGGGGGTGGAACAAGATGATCCTTAAGGTCCCTTCCAACCTAAACCATTCTATGATTTTAAGTGCTTTAAGTATCAGCCTACTATAAATACATTAAAATGAAATAATAATTAATCTAAACTATTGACAGTCAAGTAGCAAAACCAGACCAAAAAGGGACTAAATATGTAAAAGTCTGTCACGCAACATTACACTTAAGTTTCTGAACTCTTACTGATAAATATATATGCCAACTTACTCTGTAACTTTAAGCACAGCTATGCAAATGGAAGGAATATTTCCTGCAGTCAGGGATCACCTTTTCAAGTTTTGGCCCAAAGGCATAACTCTCTGCAAAGATGAACAGTACTAAGTGTAGAATGAAGTTGTTTGACAATTTAGTGATTTCATAAATGCACGAGTTCAGCTTTGCAAAGCCAAATTATTATGTTGGAAATAGGTAGAAATGTTATATTTGGTTACAGCTTCTTCAGTCATATAAGTGATCAGCTAATCTCAGAAAGCAATGTTACACCGACACGCCAAAGAGCAGGTCATATTTTATATATGTGTATATTCACGCCTCCATTATATTACTATATAACATACTCCCCAGTAAAAGACACTGCCAGCGCTAATATCAGGCCCAATCCTTCTTATTAATGTGACAAAATACTCATCCTTAGAGGAAAACAAAATTGACAGTAGGCCATTTCAGGTATCTCCCTCACTTCCCCTACAAACACATTACATAACTATTGCTACTGGAAAAGAGTTGTCTACCTCAGGTAAGTATGAAGTTTCTCCTGGGCAAAGCAGAGCAAATCAGTACTATAAGAATCCCTTTTAACTGCAAGTTTTCCAAGGAAACTGTAATGCAGTATTATCTTTCTAAGCCCCAAGACAGATGGCTCTAATGACAGTTCTGTTGTTACCTAGATTTCCTCAGAAGAAAACTTACAGTGGCATACAAATCAACTTTATTCAAAAATAAGTATTTGTGAAAAATGCACTGAGTTGAAGAAGTAAATGAACTGGCATGTAGTTACTGCAGCCACACCACTACAAAATCACATCCTACACCTTATCTTTCAAGACTAGACACTTCCCCCCACTCCTCACCGCAGTGTTTGTCGAACAGTGATGGCCCCAAAATATTAGAAATAACAAACAGGAAACTGTCAAAAGCTGATGAGAGACAAACAAGACACAAGCATCGCAATACCCTTTCTCTTCCTCACAGCTTACAAGGGAAAAGAATATGCTGTAGTTTCACTAAAATACTATTCCGTGCTGGTGGAGCTGGATGGGTAGTAGGAATGAGCATCGTATCCAAACTTGCTTCTGCATGGTGTTCTGAGTTATAAAAATCTAGACCTTGCCAATTATTAGATTTTAGTAGGACTAAGAATACTTCTCTCTTACTACAAACTGGACCATGTACATAACACAACACAGAACCACAAAAATATTTCATCAAGTCTGTGAGTTCTGTCCTACAAACTTTACACGGTGCATCTTCATCACTTAGGGAGCTAACAACAGGAAACAGGAAGATCAGTAGAAGCCTCAGTGCAAACAATTAATTAACCTGCAAAGAAAGCACTCTCATTTTTAACTCGGGGAGCTAGCTGGTAACAATTTGCCTCTACCCTTGAGAAGTTTTCCATTAAAGACTAAACCCTACGTAGGAGAGGCCCCTGAAAACTGATGTCGTTTAAACACCTTACAACAAATACAACCATCCAGCAGTTTCAAAAATAACAGACCCCCAGTACACCAGAGATCCAAAACAATTCCCCTTGAAATCTCTACTAACAGCTTAAACGGAGCTAGTAACTTCAGGCTGAGAGAGATTTTGATCTAGTGAGTGCAACAGTTAGTCCTAAATTGGGTAGGTCACATGAACACCTATAATAGATAACTGGGAATAAGAACTGCTGCTGCTTTAGTTGACTTTACTCTTGTAACCTGTGCTATTAAGAACTTTAAACAAATGCATTAAGAATAATTAGAAGGACCCCTTTTGTGTTTCACTCACATATACAAAGTGGAATTACATTCCAAATAGCCATTAAGTTAAAACACAACAAGAAAGACTATTTATAGCAAAGTAAAACAGTAAGAGGGGAACAGAGCACGACAGGTTGTATTGTATACCATTATTATGCAGATTGTATAACTAACTGTACAGCTATGCAACAGACCTTTGGCCCAACATGAAGTGAAATTCCACAGTCTGAATAAAAACTCAAACAGCAAAACCTCTTTTTTCCCCCCTTAAGAAACATTGACCAGTATGGCACAGTAGCACAATACTAATAATATTTGAAACCACTCGCTGCTTTCAAATTACTTCTCCAGGCAGGCATTCTCTAAACGTTTAGTACCAACTTTTTATCAGTTGACATGCATAAGATGTTGCAGAGTAAGTTGTATCCAATACAGAAACTTCTTCCCCTGAATAATCAGGTAATATTCAGAGTCACACCGTACTGTATCTCGTAGCTGTCTGTATGCATAAGTAATGAAATACAGAATCAAGCATTCTTTTCAGGCAAAAATGGACTTTCATCAATTGGAATTAAAATTCTGATAGAACTAATACCACTATTTCTGCAATTTTCTCCAACATCATAAATAGATGACACGCTGTCATCGTTCTTACTAAGTTTTTATAAGATTCCTTCTTCAGGTTAAATCTTGTCCGGTTTCCAAGGACACCCGAGCATGTCACTTTTTACGTTCCTCGTGTCTTAGCCTCTAAGTCTGTTTTCCAAAATCCTAAAGGGAGGCGGCTGGCAGCCATACATGCTCTCTTCAGGGGTTCATTCTCCATCACCGTTGCCTTTCAGCCGGGCAGAGCTGAAGGCAGAGCTTTCAGCTGAAGCGCTGAAGCCCTGAAGCCCGAGGGCCGGGGACAGCCCGGTTCAGCCGCCACCT
>VZSZ01004489.1:1332047-1346112 GCA_013398815.1 Ibidorhyncha struthersii | reverse complement strand
CCAGCCCTCGGCGGGAAACGCGCCCCTGTGGCCGTGTGCCATTTCTGAGGTACTTTTCATGTCCTGCAGCGCTGCCTTTGTAATCTCCAGAGAGCAGCCAGCCTGTGCCTCGTCTGTGCGGGTCAGGGTGCGCTCTCCTTCCCGTGTCTTCCCGGGCGGTAGTCCCTGTGGCCCTGGCTCAGACAGGTCGGGCGTGTGGACTCCCGGCCTGTGGTGGGAGCATGGAAAGGTGGCGAAAGGATAAGGTGCTGCAGGAGCCAGATAGTAAAACAGAACGGTACGGGGGCAGAAAACTTTCCACTTGTAGTTTACTTTCCTTGGTTCCAAACCCTGTTGCAAATAGCAAGTGGGTTTTCCAAGAGGAAATGGCCTCAAGTTGCACTGGGGGACATTTAGGATGGAGGTTAGAAAAAATTTCTTCACAGAAACGATTATCAAACATTGGAACAGGCTACCCAGGGAAGTGGTTGAATCACCATCCCTGGAGGTATTTAAAAGACAGGTAGGCGTGGTGCTGAGGGACGTGGTTTAGTGGTGGATTTGGCAGTGCCAGGTTAACAGTTGGACTTGATGATCATCTTAAAGGCCCCTTCCAACCTAGACGATTCTGTGAAATGCCCCAGGCGGTATTTGAGAGAGAAAATCATCTCTTAACATCTGCAGGGCTAAGAGGTACCAGCGGAGCTCCCAAAGCAAGAGTAGCTTATGGGAAAAATTCATTTTTCTTCTTAATCCATTTCAAATTCAGTGATTTTTTTTTCAAATTTTTTTCAATTTTTTTCAATTTCCTATTGAAAATTGCACTGATGAAGCCGCTCAGTTTCGTTACCGTCAATGCACACATTGGTGACTGTCCACGCAAGATGTTCAGATTCTCAGCTGCTGAGCTGTAACTTTGCTAATACTGCTAAAGGATTCCAAAACAATCCTTGAGATGGCAGACTTAAAAAATGGAGAGCTCCAAATCAGCCATTTAACCTGGTGATTGCTTAAAAAGGCATTTTGTCCAGAGGAATAGATGAAACTCTAGCCTTGTAGGCAGAGTGAGCAATAAAAGCTTTTGCATTTCAGTAAAAAGCTCAGTAGCTGTTATCATAACTCAACATAACTAAGCTCAGCAAATGCGTTTTTGCAGCTCACATACACTGCATTTAGAAAGACTTCTGAGACCCCTTTTCTATTCATGCATTGACTCCAATAAGGTGCCATTTCGTGAAGAGTAGCTGTGTGTCTGAACTGTTTCCATGACTGCCTGATTACTCTGGAATTTGCTATCTAAATTATGGCCCAACATAGAAGTTTTAAGCTCTAAACTCCCCTTTCCCATATTGTGAAACAGCTTCAAAACAGTAACAGAGCTGTTCCAAATTATTTAGCACCCTTCTGCGCCTTCTGCATCTGTTGCATAGTTTGCAACAAAGCAAGGCCCACAGCATCTGCAGTAGCCCTTCCACACAATTTATTTTTAAAAGCTTTGGGAAGTACATTTTTCATAACTATTGAGAAAAGTGACATGACTGGTTTTGAAAGAGTACTCCAAATAGCTTTTCCAAGCAGGGCTATCTAGAAAATGAAGCTTACCATTAGCTATGCAAAAAGTCTCTAAGGTGGGAAAATTCCAGTCTATGACGTCTTTGTTCTTAGCCTTTACGGAAAATAGCTCGCTAACCATTTTTAATATTTGACTTTCCCACTCAGGTTTCAAATGCTTCTAGCTTCTGTTTATGCAAAACCCTCTCAAGTGTTTGTCACAGCTTGCTTTTTACTTGAAATTCACAGGAACATTACATGCTGTACAAAACAATCAAGCTGCTGCTTTCATGAAAGATCCCCTTTGGATATTTTGTTGCTTGTGCGCTTAACATTTGCATTTGGCACTTTGTGTAGTTGTTCTTAGTTGCTTCTCTTAGACTATGGTGTGTACTCCTGTGGATCCACAGGCCATTGGCTGAAACAAATCACTTAGCCATACAACAGTGTTATGTGATTATCTAACTAATTATAAAAAAGTAGTGAAGTGCATTTTGTACTTAATTTATATTCTATTTTTGTACTCATATCTTTTCTAATATATTTGCAAAATTCTACAGAATTTCTCCAATTGTGTTTTTTTTTTTTTTCTTGTGGTTGGGAGGCATGTAGTTGTCATGTTAAAGTTGTAGATTTAGGTGCTAGCTCTTTGTTTTCCCAGTTTTATTAGTCCTTATTTTAGAGTCTGCCAGACACAATCACCTGGGCTAAGGTGTAGTCTCCTACACACTAAGGTTTCACAGCAATTAAGAAGGCCTCCTCTGTCCAACTCAGAAAGGTGGCACTTGACAGATGGTATAGCGAGAATTATGTTTTCTTGTCAGACACAGAAAGAAATTGCATATACTTAGGCTCACTGTTAACCACTTCTATGTTTCAGACACTGCTGAAATATGGAAAGAGTTGATGAGACATGGATCCAGGGGCATTTTTGTTACTATCCAGGTAAGACTGTAAGATTTTTGAAATCTTGGACTGTGGCTACTCAACCTTTCCCAAACAGGGGACTAATTGTAGTGGTATTAATTTCTCTAGCACAGATATATTGGGTTTGGGTAACATTTTAAAATAAATCTTAGTATTCTGTGGAATTACTTTATAGACCAAGTTGTTACAAAAGCCCCTTTTGTGTGAGTTTGTGTGGATGAGTTGTATAGGTACCTACCTATGGGTGTAGCTGAAGAAAGAAATGGTACAGGCTGAGAGAGAGCGTGAAAATCCCCCCAGAAGTGATAAGCTTTAGAGACCAGCAGACCTGTTGAATTCACAAGAACAAATAAACTCAGTACGCCAAGAGTCTGCCAAATCCATACAAGGCCACCAGGATGCACAAGCATCAACCAATTTTGTCACCTGGATGACAATGAAAAGCGGTAGCTATGGCTGCTAAATACAAATGAAGCCAAGAGGGCTATGTGTACACCTGCTGCAGAAAGAGGAGCCCTTCAAAGACTCAATGACACCTGAGTAAGCAGGTGACGTTGGCCTCCCAACTGTTGCACAAACCAAGTAACTTAGTGCGTGTATGCGTAATTGAACCATGTGAATGCATTGTGTGGATAGTTATCTGCTGTTAGCAGTAAAAACTTGATTCTATGGCTAAGAACTGCTTAAATAATAAAAAATGTTTTACATATTGGTTGTAATTTGTGCCTTCCCTGACTTCCAATTTACAAGTGACAGTACTGCTGTCAGATGCCACCAGGTGGCAACACCAACCTGTGCTCGCCTGTGGCCGGCTGCGGGAATCCTGACTTCAAGGTGATCCAGCAGCCTATGTACAATTTAATATGAATGCTGCTCAGTCTTAAAACTGATTTGATCAGGAATAGGAAAACAGTTATATAAATCTTTTACCTGCTGTTGTTTAATTACTTTTAGAACTGTATCATTCTTTACTCTGAGGCTGGTGAGACACTGGCCCAGGTTGGCCAGAGAAGCTGTGGCTACCCCATCCCTGGAAGTGTTTAAGGCCAGGTTGCATAGGGCTTTGAGTAAGCTGGTCTAGTGGAAGGTGTCCCTGCCCATGTCAGGGGGGCTGGGCTAGATGACCTTTAAGGTCCCTTCCAACCCAAACCATTCTGTGATTCTATGTCCATTCAGCACTTTCCCCCAGAATGGCAAAAGTGTCTTGTTAAGAAGTGCCTTGGCTCGGTGGCATCCTCTGACTTTGGGATCTGTTCGCTCCTTTGTGCACGTTCCGGAGGCTCTCCATTAAATGCCATAGTCCAAAATCCACATCTATTATGTTAGTCGTTTCTAGCTTAAATGTACTGGCAATGAACTTAAACCACGACTGTATAAAACATGTTAGCTGTAAGCAATAAACAGCTTTATAGCTCAGAAACAAACAGTCTAGGAGTAACAAAAGTGCTATTTCTGAGGTGTTTGTGAGTCGTCCTGCATAGTTGCCACCTTTATCTGTGTACCTACATTAGCCTAGCCCAAGTGTGAGCAACCACAGTGCGCTAACCACGCGTTACCCTGACTGCAGTGTTACAACCTTGTTTAAAATGCTTCTATCAAGTGTTGCTATTTAAATATTGCTTATATCAAATACTTCTCTTTTCATCTCAGTTGTTAACTGGTTCAGAGTTTCGCGGTTGCCTTGGTTAAAAGGACACTGATGACAGGGCTGAGAAGCCAAGTGCTCAGGGGCGCTAGTAGGCGCTGGCCACCCTCCCTGCCCAGGGCAGAGCGGGAGCCCCCTTTAAGCTCAGGCCTGGGCCTCCAGGACCTGTCTGAGCTAACTCCCAGGGTACAGCAAGGGCCGGCTGCTCCCTGAAGGATGGGGAGCCAAGCACAGTAGCATGGTCAACAGGGCAGGAGCCTCACTAGCTAGTGAGGCCACCTGAGCAAGGAGGGCAGGTCTAAAAATGTTAGCCAGGCTCTACCAACAGTCCGGATCATCAGGTGAGTGTGTGGTAACAAAGCAGATCCAAGGCCAGGCCAATCCACAGGTCAGAATCACATTTGGTGGGGGCAACCAGGATCAGGCACAGTCTGGTGATCAGCAGGCAGGTCCAACATTCAGCTGGGGTGAAGACCAGTCCTTCCAGCACAGCATAGGCAGGGACTGAAGGTCCAGGGCTGAGCCCAAACGGGACTCCTGGGCCTATGGGCAGGGAGTGTGAGTAAAGGCCCCAGGTGAGGCTGGCCAGGATTATTAAAGCCTGTTAGTGCACTCAGGCTGCCAGCAAAAATCATACATCTCTTAACACAGCTGAAAATAGGCAATATATTGTGTGTCTGTTTCAAGCATCTTCCAGGACAGTACTGCTCTCAAATGCCTCTCCCTAGGCTTTTTCTGGTGTTCATGCAGGCTCCTATGAATGTGTCAGGGGTTTCCTTGTATCCTCTTTTTCTTGTTTCATGGTGTTTCTGCCTCTTACATCTCTTCTGAAATATAATTAGCAACACAGCCAATCTAACAGCTGTCTGAAAATGGTGGTCATGTTACCCTTCTCCCGGTGGGGTCCTGCTCTGTATTGTCCTGTGCAAGCAGTGCCATTCATCTTAACCTAAGGTGAACAACATCAGCAAGGCTGATCCAGCAGAAAAATATTTCCCATCTTTTATAATTTTCGTACTGGTTTAATGCTCTAAACAGACTTGCAGACGGGTCATAAAAATGCCAGAAGTGATACAAGGAAAGTGGTGGGAGGAGTTCACAGCTAGGGGCAGGAAGGAGAGTAAGGCCTCCCTTCCAGTAACAGCTGGCTGCTGGGATGCGAGTAAACCCGGGCTAAGTTCACACCCTGGCACATAATCAAACTTCATCTACCACCGCTATCTCTGTCTCTTGGATCTCAAGTCAACTCACACAGTGAAAACCTGCCGCCACACATCTCCTGCACAGTTTTACTTACGGCCTGTGGTTTAACATGTGCCTCCTATTGTTTAAGTTGTTTTAACCATTTAGCTGCTCCCTCATTTGGCCTAAGCTAAAGGAGAGCATTGTATGGAGGTGCTGTTTTCCAAATCTCATCACTTCTTTCGGTGAAGAAATGATTGGTGTTTCTGTGAATTCTGCTGCCTGACTGAAGTCGCTTGTTTGGCAAAGAAACCATCTCTGCCCGTTTCTGTTATTATGTCTTCTGTTGCTGAGAATTCAGAAATGCTGCCTCCATTCGTAGGTCAGTGGTTATGTCTTTACAAGTAACTTTGGTCACTTCCAGCGATGCAATTCTACGCATTCTTGCACTTCCCCATGCAGTCCTGTTTTGTTCAGATCCTCATTTCCTAGGTTCCTTTCCAGAGTTTATCCACCTTAGGGTTCCAGATTTTTTCCTTGCTGGTAGGATTAGAAAGAAACCTAGGCTGCCTCCTCTAGGGCTTACAATATAGAACCTACTTCTAAAATGAGCTCTTCGTTTACGCGTCACTCCTTTGTAACCCAGGTTTTGCTGAAGATGTCACTTCCGAGGATGTCCACTGCTGCAGAGTTTTGTGGCCATTGAGCAGATAAGCAGTCCAGCCCCCGCATGATGTAATTCATGACCACAAGTAAGTGATTATCTGATTCTGACTTGGTTACAGGCACAAGCACATCCAAGCAATGCATTCTAATAGGTTTGACATTAAGTGCTCTTATAGAAAGGGGCTTTTTTGGGTTTGGGTTTGTTGGCTTTTTGTTTTATTTTTTTGTTGTTGTTGTTTGGGGGGGGGTGTTTGTTGTGTTTTTGTTGTGGGTTGTTTTGTGGGTTTTTTGGTGGTGCAGGCTTCATATTCATGCATCAGTTTTCTGTATCAAGTTTTCATTTTGACCAACAGTCTCTGGAGTTGCCATTAGGGTTTGCAAATACAAGGCCTCATTCAGCATGGAAAACTAGAACAAAATAGCTAAATGCTTTGTACCTGGTTCAAAGAGCTGCTGGCTGTACAAATAGTCATTGTTTTTTCCCATCTTCTATGCAATATTGCATTTTTAGTTCCAGGTTTTAGCAACCAAAGCTTTACTGTGATACTGCAAAGGCTTCTTATGTGGCTGCATTTTCCAAGCACACAGGTTTTTTGCTAAACACTTTTTCACTTGGTATCCACTTTTTTTTTGGCTGTGTGTTCGTTTTCTCCGTGGGAGAGCCAGGAACTCTCACAGTTTGGTAAATTATGAAAGTGAGAAGACTGTCATCTCTTCATGGATGTGATGAGCCAGGTTTATGTGATCACATTAGAATGTGTTAATTTACTGAGCCCCTAATCAGGAACTTATTGCCAAGATACCTTGATTGCCTATGTGGATACCTTTAGTCCTGTGCAACTTTGGAATTAAACATAGTGGCTTCTTCCCCCCACACCATGTTTCTGTGTTCCTGACCCCTTGCACTGTTACTGGTGTTTCTGCAGGTGAGCGGTGGGTTAGTTCAAGGTTCTAAAAAGCAAAAATTGAGCCCAACAAAGAGAGTTACTAGTTTTTTCTCAGATCAGCACGGCAAAACAACTCAACTGCCCACACACGCAAGGGCCAGTGCCAATACAGCAGGGAAACAGATACATGGCAAGATGGAGGGTGGGATTGCTGCTGTGCTAATTTGTATCAGTTTAAGCTACCATAAACCAGACTTTAATAAACAATGTTACAATTGTGTATTCTGTGGTGAACTCCAGATTTTGCCCACCTACAAACAATGATGTCACACATATTTAGCAATGATCAGGGATACCTTTGGAGGTTGTACAATAATTCCTGATGTAATAAGGTATGACTTTGCCAAGACCTGGAGCATTCTGTCCAGAAAGCCCCTGACCAGAAGAGACTAATTTTGTTGCAAGTGAAAGGCACTATAAAAGTGATTTTAGATCAAAGCAAAAGCTGTCAAAACAAGTTTTTCCATCTCGAATAAATCTGAAGCTTACTTTGCTGCTCACTGCAGTGGCGTTCTTTTCGCGTCTAGCCTATGCAGTGACATTGCAATATTGAAAACCTGTGAATAACCTGCCCATAACAGACAGAATCTTACAAATCTTTGAATATTTGTGAGAATCCAGTAAGCAGGCCAGTATACTATAGCCTTTAACTCTCTTTAATGACAGTTGAAATTCTTTCTTCACAAATTCTCTGCCCAAAATAAATGATCTCTTTCATAAGCAAGAGCTTGTTTCTGCAGGTTTGATTTCACACTGTTATCCGTAAGCTGATCACAGACTATTTGTAAATGTAACAGTTCTTGTTCAAAGGTTTTAGCATGTACTAGGATTTCCTTTAAACGTAGGAAATGTGCAGAAGGATGCTGTAAAGTACTGCCTCCATTAGCCTTGCAAACATGGCAGTTGCACTGCATAAGCCAAAAGCCATCGCTACAGTTGCCACAGGCTTTATCCTGCTGTGAAAATACTTTTAATCCTGTACTTTTAATCCATTTTTAGTTGCCAGCATCCACTCACTGTGGACAGCTAGACCAAACCTGTTACATTTTCCAGAGTACTATCCGTTTCTGCTGAAGGACCTGTCAAACTAGAGGAGCTGATTTTAGTTTATCCTAGTCCACACAGAATCTGTTTCTGCCTTTCTGCTCACTCCCCCATTTTTTTGCTGTTTTGCTTCCCTGACTGCCTGGGCCTTCTTTCTTCCTCATCCTGTAATGATTCTTCCTTTTTTGTAACAGTCTCAAACACACAGCTGCCATCCAAACAATTCTTCCTTTCCTGCATTTCCATTCTTCACACAGGGCAACCTTTTACACACATGGTTCAGAAATCTGGTGTTTGCTGTAATACGCTCTACTCAATCATAATTAAATAAAGTAGAATTTCATTTTTTCTTCAATTAGAAGGGGAGAGTGTCTGTTTCACCCACTGTTTTGCCATCCGCATGAAAGTTTCTCACAAATCACAATGTAAGATGTAGGGTTCCTATGGCACGCAGTAACGCGTTTTTGGGCAACATAGAGAACAGAGGCAGACGGTGTCCTGCGTTAATTTTCCAGTGCTCCTTTTCTCATCACTCTGGAGTGTTCTCTGGTCTCAGTAAGAATTTTTTAGGGAAGCCGAGACCCATCCTGCACTTCATGATGAGCCTTCCACATTTGTGAGTCTGAAAATAGTTAGGTAGATTTTTTTTTTACTTAAACACAAAACTACAGACTTCTTTTTCCATCTGTTTGTGCAGGCCTTCCTGAGGCCTTTCTTTAAGCTTCACATCCAGTCTTTAGGCTGCTCCAGACAGTTTGGAGTAAACGTATTTCAGCAAATCCTTGCTTTCAGGAGATTAAAATTAAAATTTAATAATAATCTGCTATTTCTGACCTGGAAGAGGCATGTCATAGTCTCGACGTCAAATAGATTATTTTGGATTTTTGGCCATTACAGATTTGACCAGCATCCATCAGCTGCACACAGGTAAATTCCTCCAAATTGCCACATACAGTTAATCAGTAGACCCTCTCACACGTGGCCTGAGCAGTATTCATCATTGTTATATATGGAAAAGGAAGCAGCTTTTCCTTAGCTTTTAAAAGTAATTAAGACAATTAGAAAAGAAATTTTGGCTCTTTAAAAAAGCCATCTTCTCTACATCTGTATCTCCTCCCTCAGCTACAAGGATTATTTGCTGACCTTGAGGGGCCATGGATAAAATTACCCCACAAGGAAATCCCCAGAACAGGGTTGATATCGATGCATTTGTAGAGAGTAGCAGCCACAACTTTCTTGACTGGCTATGTAGACATCGTAACGTTGTTTACTAGTCTGCAAACAGAAGCTGAAGAGTAGCAAAAATGCAATTTTTAATGTGTGCTTCTGTGGATGACAGAGAAAAGAGAAACCTATCTTCTGGCAAAAGTGCCAGGCCAGAGGTTTGTACCAAAGTGGGGCGCCGCTTGTTACCACCCCCACTTGAGAAAAAGGCGGTTGTACATTTCCAAATAGATATGCTATTCAGCAGAACGCCAGCTCATCCACCAGTTACTTTCCTGAACAGGAGACTTTCCTAAGAGATGCTGGACGTCTGCTGCTCTTTCCCAGAGATCAGTGCCAGAGGGCGTTGGTCTGTTTTCTGAAACGGATTGACGGAGTTCTCCCTATGTGTCATGAGAGCTTTTGGTAAAATTAGATTGTGCCCTGTCCATAACAATAAAGGCCATACCCACATGCAGCTTACATAGTTCATAAACTTCCTGAAGCAAAACCACAGCAACGTTCAACTGTCTGTTTTCTTTTTTTATTTTCACAGCGGCTCCCACTTTGAAAGCAGGTATCTGACTGTTGGGTCCTGCCGCCACTGAGAGCCTCTGGGTGACCGAGGACGCAGCCCGGTTCAGGCAGAATATATTTGTCAGTCAAGCAATGTAGTGCACACAGCATGGGCGTCATTCTATGCCAGTCGTCGGGCTCCAATTTTTGTAGTTAATTGTTTAAACAACAACAAATTATGTTGCTGGGATGATCTGTGCTTTCCTCTATTAGACCTGATTTGGATGGTGTGGACAGGCTACTGAAAGGAAGAGAAGGGGTTGAATTATCCCCTGTGACTTTGCTGAATTTGTCCTTGTGAATGGGAAGAGAGTGAAATATTTGTCTGCAGGGGGGAGCAGAGTGGTAACCGTCAGGAACAGCTGGAACATATATACTGTGTCATGTCTTTCTGTGGTACTGGGCTTTTCTGCTTGCTGTGGGAATGCTGCAGCGGCATGTTAGCATTTTGCTGAGTAAGTGTGGTGCGAGCTCCGTATGTAAACAGGGATCAGTCACTAGATGAGAGAAAAGGGCTGTTCTCCCAGGGCTATGGCTGTCTCTTGCATGCACCTCAAACTTCACAACGCCTGCAGGGTTTTGTAAATTAAATGCGGGGCTAGATTCTGGGAAAAAATATATGCTTGTGGGAATGTCAGTCCAGATAACTCCAGTGTCTCTTCCTGCTTTGATAGCTATAAATTTGTGAACGAAATAAATCCTCCTGATTCTCCCCGTCCTCTCCATCCCACTTCTTCTTCTGTCCACAGGGGAACAAGGACTTGCACTGTTCTCAGTATTAATAAAACCACCGCCAGTTGCTCTGCAATATGGAAATGGACAAGCTTAAATAGCACACATGCTTCTTTAAATCAGTTACCTATAGGGTCATGAAGGAATTTCCCATCAAATGCAGTTAGCAAATTCTGTTTTATTAGTAGTCAAGCGTTGTTTTTCTCTAAAACATCAGTAGCTAGTAAAGCAGAGGAGTAGACCAGTACTTTCATGATGAGCAGAGAATTCCTTTTAGGTATCCGGCTGAGGTGAATTGCCATTCAGGGTCAGACTGATCATGCTTACTCTGATCTTCGCTAGTGGCACACAGGAGGTTAGTCTGGTGAGGACAAACACTGATGTGATCCAAATAAAGGCAGGTTCTTGAAATTTGGTTAAGACATAGCATAACATGAGTGACCTGCACAATTTGTGTAGAATAGGGAATGATTTTACTTTCTGGGGTTTCAATTTTATGTTTTATATTTTATTTATGTTTGCTTTCTCTGTAATCATGTCTACAGTTCATAACCATGAAGGCTTCTCAGCTTATGACTTTATTCTAGGAAGGGTCACACCAAGAAAAAAATTCTCATCAGACTTTGAAGATTTGCTAAGACTGGCTCTGATCTCCTGTAGAAAGAAAGAGAATTTTGTCCTAACTGCAAGTCATTTTGGTTTGGGTTTTTTCAGCGGTCAGTCATTTTTGAGAACATTCCTGTAGCTGTGCCTACAGCAGATTTGGAGAGGCCGGCACCACTGGCTGATGTCACTGTTACCAAGCAAAACCCAATCGCTTTCAAGGTAACTATGCAATATGTATAAAATAAAAGCGTAAAAAAGTGAGACAAATAAACCTAAATAAATATGTGTAATTCTACACTTTCAAACCTTTTGGCATTGCAGTAATATCAGGAAAGTAATTTTTATTTTTACACTTTTAAATTTGGATTTTGCCAGTGATTTCAGCATATATATTCAAAACATACTTGAAGTCCGAAACGAAATGCTAATGGATAAATGCAAAAGCTGGAACTAAAATAGAACACCCCAAGGGCTTCACAGAAATGTTCAGCCAAAATCAATTTTTCTTTGCTCTTCTTTCCCTTCACTTTCCATTCTGTTTTCAGCCTCAGCTCACTCTCTGCATATGTCTTCAACGGTAAGATTTTTGAAACAAAGACCCTGGCATTCACCATCATGATGAAGGATTTAAGTAAAGAATTTCATAGTTTAAAAGTGGTTGAAAAATTTGTGCATGGAGCAGGACAAAAGTGAAATCCCACTTCTTCCATCAGGGCTAGATACCAGGCATTTGTAAGCCTGCTACTGTCAAACACATGCGTGAGTGACACGTTATCAGCACAATGAAAATCACCAGGGTAAGAAAATAACTTTATTTGAATGTTTGGAGCACAAATACCAAGAAGGCACAGCAGCTTTCATAACAAACATGTTAACCCCCACATGCTATGCTTAATTATGATTTCTGGCTTCCTGTATTTCCCCTGAGGCTACTGGCACCATAAGCAAACTGGCACAGATTTTATTTGTTCTGAATATGCTGAGCTGCAACGTGCAAGTAGTTCGGCAGGTGCTTCACAAGCAACTGAGCCGTTCCAGCAGTGAGGACAGGAGCCGTCTGACAGAGGAGTGACACATCTAGCAGGGAACAGAATCGATGTACCCCTCCCTGTCACCATGGCTACCGCTCAGCAGGCGTTTTTGGGGCAGAAGTGCCAATTTAAAGCAACTGCTGATTTCTTATTACTGCCCCTGCATCACCCTCTCCGTTGGTCAGGTATGAGTGTGCAGTAGGCCACAGCATTTATCAGATCAGGAAACTAGTCCCGATCCAGCTGGAAAATAATCTCTTTTTTGACTCGTTCTTTTCCAAACAGTCAGTTTTCTGATTCAATTCATCCGGTAGCTACACAATGTTCTGAGCCTGTGTAATGGAGGAGATGGCAGAACAGGGGCAAGTGGCTTCAGAGGTGGGGGCTACTGGTGATTTAAGCAGCACTGTCACTGAGCGCAAGCAAAGATGGAGCTGGCGCTCTCTTTAAGGCTATGGTTTGGTATTCAGCGTTCAGATCCGTTTGGCAGTCCAGGTTCCTCACCACCCTGTCCTGCCCCCTCCCCAGCTCCTCTGCTGCCTTGTTGCAAGTGGTTATGCAGCTGCACAAGGAACTGGTGGAGGAACCCAGCTGCCTGAAGAATGATCCAGGAAAAAATGGGTATTGTTATCACGCTGCAGGGATAACACATGAAGCATATCACAATTAATTTTATTTTGGCAGACTAATGTTTTAAAGCCTTCGTCTTTAAGGCTATCAGATCCGTCAGAGTGACACAGTCAAGTCACATGTGGAAGGAAAGTGTGACTTTCCTTCCCTAAAAGAGTTCCATGGCTGGGAGCATCTCTCGAAGGAGAAGCGTTACAAAGCCTTGCTCACAAACCTGCTATTAAACATGTGCAGTTGTTAAAACATCACTGTGAGTAAAGGATATATGGAGCTGAGTGAAGGTGGTAGTAGCATGTCAGGTTGGGAATTAAATAATATTTCAAGGCTGCATGAAAGCCACTTACTCTCAAACAAAAACCTGTCTGGAGAAGTCAGAGCACATTTGAAATAAAGTGTTTATGGTTTATCCATGACAGTTTTCATTTCTGGTAAGATTCTTTTAAGACCGGTGATAATGTAAAGCACTAGCAACAGGGATGCTGTGAGTTTATACAGATTTATTTAAATTGTTATGTAAATGTACATAGGACATATTTATATATTCTATGCCATTTACCATACATATTATATTAAATACAATAAATACACATTGCCACAACATTTTTGCCTAAAATCTTGAAAAAAAAACAAGCCCAGTTTCCGGTTTGTCAGATTCCAGCAGTGACACTGCAAGCCGTTGTCAGCCTGCCCTGCCGAAGAGCTCCAGGACAGCTGTGAAAAAATCCCTGAAAACGTTAAACTCTCACCCAGGCCTGATACTGCTGACCCCACCTTGCGGGGTCCGGCTCCACCGTGTTTGCTGTGCCGAGGCAGAGGCATATGGGACTCCTCAGAAATTACACACTCATAAAACCCCGTGAAGAATTGCTGCATCCACTTTAAATCCAAGTCAAAGTTAAAAGCCACTTCTTCGAAATGAATACAAGCTGCCCTGTCCTTGAAAAGCCAGGAGTTTCCCATCCCAGAGAGAGGCACTGACTCCCAGGATATCAGCAGCGTTATGCACTCTGCGGTCACATTTTTCAGTTGTGACAGTGGAATGGCAACCTGTCTCCCTGAAGTCGCCTGCGAAAAAGTCCGTTTGTGAAAAATCTGCAATGATGCGACCAGAAAAGTCAAGTTTATTCGTAGTGAATTCATACAGGGGACCAAATGCCACCGAAAAACCTTTAAATCCACAGACCGGGGAAGTCTGGAAGCAGCGGACCGGGGCAGAGGGTGGAAGCCGGGGTGGGCGTTTCAGCGGAGACAGAGGACAGCAGATGCGCGGACCGTCACCCGTGCCTGCGTCGCCCTCCTCCCTCCCCCGGGGGCCGACCCCGCTGAAACCCTCCTTCACCGGGGCC
>VZSZ01004489.1:1295951-1331776 GCA_013398815.1 Ibidorhyncha struthersii | reverse complement strand
CACACGCACGGACACACACACACGGACAGACGGACACTCGCAGCCCGCACCCTGGCTCCCGCGTCGCCGCTCCGCGCCGGGGGGGAAGATGAGCTCGGGGGACGTCGTTTGCACTGGATGGCTCATTAAATCACCCCCCGAGAAGAAACTCAAGAGATACGTAAGTGCAGAGGCTTTGCTGATATATTTTTTTTATTCTTTCTTATCCCCCCCCCTCGCTAAACGGACTTCGGCATGTGCTCCGCGTCTTACTCTGCCTTTGAAATGTCTCGCCGGCTTCGGCTTTGCCTTGGACCAAAACAAAAAGATTTGCAAGTCCGTGCGCTTACGGAGTATTTTAGTTTTCACCGATATTCTTGTTCCCTTTGGAATTAACCTATCCCGGCTCATAAGATTATAACACTTCAGTTGTTATGCAACATATCTTAGGTTAAAAACCACATTTCAGTTTCAGTTAATGTTGCCGTAACAGAATTGTTGTAACAGAATTTCAGATGTCATTTTCCCAGTGAAGGGCAAGAACCTCCTGAAGAAAGCTAATTCTTTAAATTCTGAGGCTCTGCTTTGTTGGGATGCTCTGTAATTTCTATGACACTTGCTAAAGGCAACATCTGCAATAGTTTTAATTACCGATCCAATATGCCAGATGCAGTTGCTAGCAGAAAGCTTTACTTTTTGTCTGTGATAAAGAGGTGCTGGAAGATGCCACGCTGCAAAGTTCCCGCTAGCTGAAAGGTGAAGGGTGCTGGGGAGAAGAAGCGAGCACCGCATGCACGGAGAGCTGCGACTGCATTCTGTGTAAAGGGGGCCCCTTGTTTCGTTCTGTATCTGCCCGCCTGTTTTTCTGAAAAAAAAAAAAAAAAGGGTGTGTGTTGCAAACATAGGAAACTGTATCATTGCGGGGCTGGGAGGACGGCATTCCGGGTAGAAATAAATGACCCTTAAAAAATTGCTTGGGACAGCATTAAAAATGTAAACCCATCGTGGGCCATTTTGCATACTCATTTGTAGTGGTTCTTCATCAGGCGTGTTGTTACTGTTGTTACACTTCTGGAATCGGTAATACTCGTTTGAGTCATGCACTTCTAACCTAACTTACCCCGGAGCACTGAGCTGTACTAGAAGGATGCCACCATATGTGTCTGTCACACTCCCAAGCCATATGCTTAGCTTACATCATTTGTCGTATTCACTTCTGTTTATCAGCATTTTTTCTGGACTGCTGATGTGAGCTTTTTCTAGTAACAGGAGGAATAACTGTCTCGTGAAGAATGTGGTAGCTATAACTCGGCCATGTGTTTTTTCTTTGCACTAAAAACTAGGAGAAAGGATAATTTACTGATGTTAGAATTTACTTTTAATTTATTCTAAGCCGGAGATTCTTCCTTTAGATCACAGTATTGCATTGAAATGGCTGAATATTTGCTTTGTTCAGTTAGCATTTTCCAATTGTAAAATAACCACTGTGATGTGTCTCAAGGGAGCTGCAAATAAGATATAGATATCTAATTTTTGTTATATTTTGTAATGAGTGTACTAATAGCGCTGTGTAGCAGGCACTAGACAATGTAAGAGCCACTGATTCACCCAGCTGGTATCATTAGTAACTCTGTCAGTGAAGCTATTTTTGATGACTCAATATTCATAAAAGGGCAAAGTAGAGAAAACAGAATGCGATAAAGCTGCGATTTGAAAGCCCCCATTATACAGTCAAGATAATAGTCACAACAGGGGCTCTGATCAGCTCACAAGACTGGTTGCAGTCTGCTCTGCGCAGATTTTGCACTGCGAAACCTAGGGAAATTGGGTCTGTGTTATTCTTCAAACATCAACCACTAGATTAGCCAGATCTCTGCAGATTAGGCTTTGTTTTCTGGTTAGGAGGATAAACTACTCCTTTGTCCATAATAAAGCAGAAAGAAATCTGCTGCAAGTACAGCAAAGATTAATGTCCTTTCTTGTATGGCTGGTTACACAGTGGATGCTACAAACCAAATGGAACTTGTCTCTTACCCACTGTAAACTATTTTCCCCCCCACTTTTTATGTAGTTTCACCAGCTTGGTAGCTTGTGCATCTTGCGCTGGGGTGGTAGATAGCTCGGGCTGAACCACAGTGACTGCTTAAAAACAACACAAGCTTTAAAACAATGACTGTTTAAACTGACTTCAGTAGGTGTCAAGTGTCAACCGCTTACAGCAGAATGGTGTTGGCTCCGGTTCTGAACTGACAACACGCATAAATCCCCAAGCTTTACACCACCCTTTGTGTTCGCTGGCAAAACCCATGCTCTGAGCTGAAGCTTCCAGGGAGCTTCAAATGCAGGCGTGCTCTGCTGCTCAGAGGGTCTCTGCTACACTGGGGGGACTCAGTTGCTCTCACGGGTTTGTGTCCCAGTTTACATTTTCCTGAGTTCAGCATCTGGCCTCTGTAAGGTCGGGCCTGAGAGCCTCGTGTTTTACACACAGATCCTAATCCTCAATCTATTCCAATCACTAAGAAAATCCAATTAATTTCAGTGGAATCAGTGGTTAAGAGACCAGACAAGAGACCTGAATTCAGGTTGTGAGACTGGGAATGGCAGAGTCCCACCAAAGCCACTGGGAATATTTACAAAATACAAAATTAAACAAACACATCTTTGCGAGATTGGAGCCTAAAGACCAAAGTATACCTTCATTTACTCTTGTTCTCTGATGAAAGCAATTAGGTTTTCTACACATAAACAAGTCAGAATTTGGCTCTAGGTAAGCAGAACATTATTTTCAAAACTTTGAAAAGTGAAAAGCAGGTGCTAAGAGTCTATATTTTTCCTGTAATGTCTTACAAAGCTGATGCTCTTAGTAGCACTATTCTTAGAAGTGTCTTATCATTCCCTAACAAAGGCTGCTCTCTTACATGTGCAGGAAACGAACATGAGATTAATTACCCAAGTGTAACTTTCTGTAAAAACAGAGAGCTTAATGCTAAATGCAGAGAATTCATTAGAAAGCACGGGGAGCTTCGGTTCAGCAGGCAAATACTCTAATATTGGTTTAATAGCGTCTGCTGTGCTTTTCCCTCTATCCGATACTTGACCCACGAATCCACCACGTCAGCCTACCTAAAGAGGCAGTTGTGCAAGGAGACTCCTGGGAGAGCATTCCCTGTGTGCTGCAGTTCTTTGTCCCCCAAGTGTGACCTGGAAGTTGTGCCACCCTCATTTCCCCCTATGGCTCCAGCTTTTCTCACTGGCGGGGGCTATGTGGGCCTGAGGGGTGCCGGGGAGCCCCTCGAGCTCCGGGGGAGCTGGGCCCGGGCCGGGGGCGAGAGAGGAAGAAGCTGCTACCAAAAACTAGGAAGTGGTGGTGGAGGAGGTGAAGTCCACCACGCTGTAGACCGAAAACGCTAAGACTCAGGCACAGCTTGACACTCAGCCCCACGGGAGGAAAGCCTGGCCCCACTGGAGATCTTTGATATTGGTATTAGTGGATCACGAGGACCAGCCTCTGTGGGAAATTAGATGTCATAGGAGAACCTGCTTTAGGTCTGATGGGTTTTGCAGTGCCTTGTATTAGCGCTGAATACATACAACCAGGGGTTTGGATTAGGCATTCAGAGCCGCAAGGGAAAAAAGTGTTTATGTCTGTTAAAAAAAATTGTTAAAAAATCAGAAGGCTCAGGCTGGTGTTGTTCACATACTCCAATTCTGTAACGTCAGCCTCGAACAGCCGGCTTCTGGTACTTTTCATATGGAAATATATCTGCTCACTGACTGCTAATATTTGTTTTCTGTTTATTGGAGAGGAGGAAGAATGGTTTCATGGCCTAGAAAACAAAGGAATTACTACAGCCAGTGCAAAAAGTCACTACGAGGGGAAAAAAGACAAGAAAGAAGGCACAGGGGATGTCTAATGAAGTAAGAGATTAGTGCCATTGAGAAGACACATTGTTCACATGCTGATAAGGAGAAGGAGATGGGATTTTTAACAGGCAGCTAATTTCAACCTGTCCTCAAATCACTGTCCTGTAGTTTGTCACACCTGTGCAGAGCAGCCGCGGTCACTAGCCCGCCCGCTGGCTCCCGTGAATGCCACGCCGGTATTTACTTACCGTTAGTGTTAAGTTTCGTGGTTTGCAATAGTAAAGGGCTATGTACAGATGCTCGCTTCTTGTGAGTCAGTGCTGCTCCATTTAAGTCAATGCTGCACAGCTGTACCCCAGCTGAAGAGCTATTTTTAACCTCCAGTACTATACAAATTGATGAGGGAAGACCACTTGCTCAAAAAAAAAGCCAAGTTTCCCACTTTACTTGAGTGACTGGATTCTTCAAACGTTATTGAATAGCAAAATTCCTTGTCAGCATCTCTAGAACAAGAGTCCAAAATGGACCCCTGTGTTAGAAAATTTAGCCATGTGCTTCTTACTGCCCTTCTTCTTGAAGTGTCTGGCCTGCAAAGACAAATCGAGGTATAAATTAATGTACCAGATGCCAAAAGCTAGTAAAGCAGTGTCCGTTCCTGCTGTCTCTGCGCGAGGCGCAGAAGGGTGCAGCAGCAGGGAGCTGCAGGCGGACGGCTCTGACTGCTGGGGGGATCTGCCAAAACTCAACCACAGCACCCCACTGCCAGGGTTTTACAAGGTAAGAGAATCTAGACGACTTCTCCATTTTTAGCTGAAGTTCTGGTATTTATCAGGAGAACAAACGAGAAGTTACTGGCTGCTAAGAAGAAAAAGTAAAGTAGAATTATGGAAGAATTTGCTCAAGCAGTAGGAACAAGAGTGCCCCAGCACTGCTACGGGCAGGTGGGCTGCAGAGCGGCTGCTCCCTCATCGAGCGTTGGGCTGGTGTCAGCAGAGGACACTGCCACCCTCACCTAAAAGAAATCCCCACGTGCTGTGTGAGGTCAAGTACTTCTTCTGCGGGTTTGGGATTTGGGGGAAGTTTCCGAAAAATAACTATCAAAGAGAAATCTCAATTTTTGTCAATAAGCCTTTCTATTTTCAAATGCTTCCTACAAAGCCTCACCTCTTGAGCTCTGTCCCCTCTGAACAGAGACTTACAGCCACATTTCATACCCCGTGGGAATCAACATCCCAAACACTCATTGAAATAACTGAGTTTATTTAATCAGTTTGTGCAGGTTTTGTGCAGCTTATAGGCTGGGTGGCAACAGGAGTCCCGTGTGATGGAGAAAGTTGACAGAGCCTTTTAGCTGGTTCTAGTTGTAAGTTTTGTACTTATGTTTTTCCTGCTGTTATTTAATTTTGAAATCCAGCGTGTATTCTATCTGGTTTGTATATTAAGGAATAACTCAGTTTTGAGAAAATGAAGCCTTTCATACAGAAGCTCCTGTGCTGCAGACTGCATGTTCCCTTCCCTTTGAAATCCTGAAAAAATTGATCTCACTGGTAAAATAACAGCAGAAAATTTATTTTAGGGAGGAGTTTCCATCATTGGCATTAAACATTTGTAATTAGCTAAGGACAAATCAGACCATTTTCCACCACTTAACCTTGTTTTGGTAGGTTAAGTGAGATGTTTATTCTAGACCATTTTCTTCCATTTTAACCATGTTTTGGTAGTTTAAAGGCAGTATTTAATGAGATAGGCTGACTTCTAAGAAAAAAATAATTTCTAAAAAACACTGCTGTTCTTGGCAAACCTGTGTATCAGAATGTTAAGCAGAATAATTTCCCTTGAACTATTTATTTGGGTGGAGCCGTAATAGCCCTGAAGCCCCAGTTTAATCTTTGACTACATGTTTTCAGTGCACAGGAATGTCCAGCTATTGGTTTCTATTCAAAACAGAAACCTGCAAGTTATCAGGTCTTTGCATTCAAAAATAGAGACTTTAAAAAAACATGCTAGTTTGAAATAGAGAAGGAAATGTTAAATTGAGTGGTAATTAAGCTAGTGGTGCAGTCAAACGTCTTAGAGGAAAAATCATTACAAGTAGCACTTTGGTGAACTCTTTGTTGTAGCGTGAAAACTATGACATGGATAAATACATTGCTTCTACCAATAATGCATTACAATGCTATGAATGTGTATTATGCCAATTTGATAGGTTCTTAGGGAAAGGAACAAGTTTACTCCTATAAAGTGACTCGGTAGAGAAACAGTCGGTCTATTTGCTTTCTTGTCCTTTTCATTTGAGTTGGAAATGAATTAGTAATGTGATAAGACAAGGAAAAAATGCCATCTTTGAAATGAAATTTGCATGTCAAAACAATGCATCCAGCCAGATAAAATAGATTTTCCTCTCTCTCATTTAATTGTTGAATAAAATGCAATACTTCAACTTTTTGTTTTTTTTTTTTCTGTTTTACAATATCCTTGACTTGTTTCAGTTTGTGTTGCATCAGAAAAAAAAAAAATCCCGACAAATATATATGCATGCAAAACTCAGTTTTAAAATCTGCTGCAACTTGGTATTTTCTAAAAATAAACCAAAACTGATGTCTAGTCTTCATGGCAGAAAAATACTCCCTTTCTGAGGCTAACTCATTAACAGCTTTGTAATTGTTAGAACGAGACAACTGTTAGAGATTTTGTTATTCCCTTCCCTCCTGGTGCCAGAAACCCCACCTGACCCTGCAGTCAAAACTGCTTTGTAGCTTTCCACAAAAGCCTTGAACAGCCCGTTTCAGTTATTCAATATCCTTTCCCATAGAGCATTTTACAGAAAGGCAGTAAAATGTCATTATTAGTATGAATTTAAAATTACTTAAATGAAGGTGTTAATTTAAATGGAACTTAGATTGTCATCTGAAAGGTTTTGGCTCGTTTTTGACAATGCTTTTTAAAAGACAGTAGTTCCTGTGAGCCCCGTTAGTTACAAATATTATTCATTCTGTGACTCCCAAGTTGCAGGGACTGTGGGTCATGTATCCATATTTCTGTTGGACAGAATAACGGCCATAACGGGACCCCTTCTAAATTTGCAACTGTTGTAATCTCTCAGCAGAGCGCATAGTTTGTGAATAATCTGTTTTTACATACCAGACTTGCAAACTGTTTGTAGAAGTTCAAGGATTTTACAGTTGTGGAGCCATTTTTTCAAGCCGACACGAACTGGTCGTGCCAAGGAAAAGCCAATAGTTCGGAACAAGCCTGAGCTACGTTTTACTTGCAGACTTTACAAACGGTGCAGTACAGCTGCAAAGTTTACAGAAGTATTGAGTTTATAAACGCTGGGAAAGCTGAACGTGTACGCCTGCTGTAAAGCTGCGCTTCCAAGATCTGGTGCCAATTCCACAGAAAAGCCACCGGCATTCAGAGGTGACCGTGTACTGATAAAATCGCTATGAGATGAGAAAAAGCATCTGAAGAGATGCCAGCTGAGTTTACAGTAGCAATGAAGAAACAGTTTCACGAGAAGTCTTACACTGCTTCATGAAGTGGTCGCTGCTATTCCAGCTACTACATCTGTATTGTTTACTAATATTTATAGTGGAAGCTTTGCAAGCTTAAGAAGTTTTATTTTTAATAAGTTCAACATTTTGAACCCGTCCTAAGAAAATGATGGAGTTCTCACCGAGTCCTTAGGTTTAAAACTAAGAAGCACTTGAGTAACTCAGGGAATTGCCTTTCTGAGCCGCTTAGGTGCGTTGCTCCCACTGAATTAGGATTTGCAAAATGTTTTCACTGGGTACTCCTCTGACTCCAGGGCTGTTTTTATAGGTCCTTACTGGCTAACTTTCCCTGTAAAACGGTGGGATTTGGACTGTCAGCTGAAAATGGGACTCATATTACAGCTTCACTTTGTGCTTTTTAAAATGTTGCTTTTTGACAGATAGCTCAGAGCATCATGTCACCCTTGAGCTATGCATTATAAAATAACCGTGAGCTAGTTTTGAAAAGCGAGGGGAAAACACCAGATAAATCCCATCATTATTTCAGTATCCTCCCCAAACTCCCGCTTTCGTCTTTGCTGAGCCTGAGAAATATTCATGCTGAAACATCATTAAGACAAACAAACAGGAAGGTTAGGGGACAGTCTGCCTGGCACAGGGAGGACAGGCTTCATGAGGGTGACGCTGCTTTGGTTCCCCTGTGCCTCCCTCTGCCTTGGGTTTGCAGACTGGAAACCTAATAATACTGGCTTGTAAAGGGAAAACTAGAAGCATTTACTGAACTGTTACTAGACTGCAATGCTTTAACAGTTTTCTTATGAAAAATATGTTCTTTTTTTTTCTTTCGTTTTTTTTTTTCAAATTCACAACTGAAAGTACTGTTGCTATGTTACTGTAATGGTGTGTAGGCTGCTAAATAAATAGAGAGTGTTTGGTCCATGCCAGAAATAGAAAGCCAGGTCAGAGGTGACATTTGGGACATGTTGAGAAAAAAGAGAATATATAATTATTTCTTTCCTTCCTATCATTCTCTTCAGTCTCATTAACCCCAGACTACTTAGAAGGAAATTACAACAGAATTTCTGGACATGCTCTCATACTAAAAACTGACACCTCTGGAGTTCGACTAAGTTGTTTGGCTTTGTTTTTTGCATGACCAAATTTGCAAGGGAAACTGGTAAAACTGTGGCACCTCACACACTTGTGAATTGAATCGCTACTGTGGTGTATCAAAGGGCATGGGGAACTGTCGAAAAGTCACTCTGCAAAGGTGTGCTCAGAAGGGAAAACCCAACAGAGGGAACGAGCTTTGAGAAAATGTGCTCCTGTGAAGCCAGGAACAGGAAATTTGAGTCCATTGTCCTTTTTGGGACAGTTTGGCAGGTTACCAAGGACCAGATATACAAAAACATGCTTTGGCTCTGTGAGATTAGCCCTAGGTACCTGCTTGCACCTTCAGCTGCCTCAACATCTCTGTAAACCTGGCTTGTGACCGTGTGTGAGTGCTTCGTTTGTATAGGAGAGTCATTTTTATCCCTCCTCTGCTGCCTGCATATGCTCCTTATCCTAGGAACGAGCACTGCAGCCTCCTTCCTTGCGGAGACCCACCTCTGACCTTATTTCCAAAACGTTATTGCAGATGCTGGATGCTCTGGGCTGTGTTCCCCTAGCCACAAAGCTCCTCAGCCCCCTTCCAGCCCCTTGCAGGTGTCGCTGTGGGTGTGCACAGCGCCTCGATGCTCCGGTCCTGCCTTGCTCTTGGCCCCACTGCTCTCGTGTGATCATCGGCAGCAGAGCAGCTGTGAGCTTTCAGACCTTCCCCTAGCAGGAGGTGGGACACAGAAACGTGGACCATGCTTGCTCATGTGTGAGATAATTTTGCAGATTTGTAATTAATCATAGAATCATAGCATCGTAGAATGATTTGGGTTGGAAGGGACCTTAAGGATCATCTAGTTCCAACCCCCTGCCATGGGCAGGGACACCTCCCACCAGCCCAGGTTGCTCCAAGCCCCATCCAACCTGGCCTTGAACACCTCCAGAGATGGGGCAACCACAGCTTCTCGGCGCAACCTGGGCGAGTGTCTCACCACCCTCGGTGAAGAATTTCTTCCTAATATCTATTCTAAATCTCCCCTCTTCCAGTTTGAAGCCATTCCCCCTCGTCCTATTGTTACACCCCCTGATCAAGAGTTCCTCCCCAGCTCTCCTGTAGCCCCTTTATGTACCAGAAGGGGCTCTGAGGTCTCCCCGGAGCCTTCTCTTCTGCAGGCTGAACAACCCCAACTCTCTCAGCCTGTCTTCACAGGAGAGGTGCTCTGGCCGTCTGATCATCTTTGTGGCTCTCCTCTGGACTTGCTCCAACAGGTCCATGTCCTCCTTATGTTGGGGGCCTCAGAGCTGGACGCAGTACTCCAGGTGGGGTCTCACCAGAGCGGAGTAGAGGGGCAGAATCACCTCCCTCACCTTGCTGGCCATGCTTCCTTTGATGCAGCCCAGGATGTGGTTGGCCTTCTGGGCTGCGAGCACGCATTACTGGGTCGTGCTGAGCTTCTCATCAATCAGCACCCCCAGGTCCTTCTCCTCAGGGCTGCTCTCAGTCCATTCTCTGCCCAGCCTGTATTTGTGTTTGGGATTGCCCTGACCCACGTGCAGCACCTTTCACTTGGCCTGATCTGGAAGATCTTCTCTTTAAATATGTAAGTTTACTTATAAACAAGTTATTAATGTGACACAATATAAGGCATCTAATTTATTTGTGAATTAGGCAAGAAACCCACAGCTATATCCTAAACCAGTTCAGTGTGTGCAGTGCCATTACAGATTTCTTTGTGGTATTTCTGTAGTTCCACAAATTTGTTACTTTCCTACAAACAAACAATGTAAATTTGCCCCTGACCCAAGAGACCTTTGGATTTAAAATTGGAATCTGAGACATTCCAGAAAATCCCACACTTATGATAAAACTTATAGAGGAGAATTAAATTAGAGGGTACAACAGGAGCCAATGATGCTAAGTACAGTTATTCTTGTTCCTGAATTGCAGGGGGGGGGTAAATTCTCTTTTTATTTATTAATACTCCTTGAATGAAGGGCTGGAATTTGAATGGCTAGAAGTATTTCCTAACATGTTGGATGTGAATAGCTAGTTTAATAAGAAACTTTCCTAATTTTGAGCCATAAGCCAACCCCTAGTGCCTTAGACCTTGAGACATGTCCACAGAACACCCGAGGTTCCATATCAGAAAAGGAACAAGTAATTTAGGATCCATCAGGGTTGTTTATTTATTTCCATTAGGAGTTTGCTGCTGCTGAGATTGGAGACATTTCTTGTTTTCTAGCACAACCCGTATTCAGCCTCAGACTGAAGGAGAGAGTGTTAGAGGCTTTCTTGTCCCCTGTGGAGTTCAAAACCTCGTTTGGGCTCTGTCAAGTCCTTTACCCTTGCATTTATCTCAGACTCTAAAGTGCAATTATTATGATTTATCTGTCTTTAGAGTGAATAAGATTTTACCAGGCATTTTCTATGCAGAAATCTCCAGTCGGGAGAAGTGCAACCTACAGCCTGTCCTTTCCAGGGCTTTGTTGCCCACGCTCAGCAAATTGCCCAGTTTTAACCAGCAGCAGCAGCAGCGCTGCTAAATGGCAAGGAGGATGAATTATACCCTCTGCAGTTCTCTTATGTTATCCTCCTAAAGGACCTATTTGTCTTTCATTATATTTCCAGGTCCTTTGTGCTTGAAATGATCTTTGAAACTTTATAAGTAAACTTGGTTTGCTGGCTGGTAAGTGAAAGCTATTTACCCATTAGAGTATTCCAAGTGGGCTGCAATGACGTTTGCCCGTGCTTTTTGTCGGGGCGAACAGCTTGATTGTTAAAACTGAATTAAATGATATCATAGAATCATAGAATTGTTGAGGTTGGAAGGGACCTTTAAGACCATCGAGTCCAACCATTAACCTAACCTGACAAAAACCACTTCTAAACCATGTCCCCAAGAACCACGTCTACCCTTTTTTTAAACACCTCCAGGGATGGCGAATCCACCACCTTCCTGGGCAGCCTATTCCAATGTTGGATAACCCTTTCAGTTAAAAAAATTTTTCCTAATATCTAATCTAAAAGATGTCAAGGCAAAAGATGGCAGACACGGCCAGGTTTCCGATAAGCTATAGTTAGCTACGTGAAGATTAAGTATCTTTACACCGCTGCTTTAAATCCCTAAGGACTCCCCTCAGGATGGCACTTACCTTGGGGTGGGTTCAGAGGTGCTTTAGTGAAACTCGCCTTTTGAGGAGGGGCGACGCAGGTTTCGGAGGTGAAGAGCCAGAGCGAGCTTGCGTGAAGCAGGAGCTGTGCAGTCCTTTCCAGAACACACTGATGGAGAGGGAACGTCAGAGAGATGAACCCCAGTGATATGTCTCAGGATCACTTCCAAGCAAATGATTTGCATGTAGTTTAGCAACCTGAGCTATGTGAAGATTTCAGCAGCGGCGGCCCTAATTCTCATATGCTGAGAACTTGCTGTGCACCCACAGGCAGGTTTCAGTCTGACTCGTTCCTTGAGTTTACTGGATTTGGAAATGGAACTGGGATCTCTATATGAGCATATCGTTGTAGATTTTAGTTGAGAGATTGGTTTTTTTTTAACAAAGCAACTGTTTTATGTGCCACCTATGCGTAGGAATGAAAGATGAGGAGCAAAGCAAAGCACTCAGGTGAAAGCAACTCATTTTGTTACAGGGCAGCTTGTCACTTCTGACTTGCACTCAGGGTTGCTGCGGTCAAGGTACCTGCTCGGAGTGGAAACGTGGTCATGCAGAATCACTCTGGATCTAGTTCATGGTGCCAGTTTAGGGCAGGATCTTCATGGTTCCTTGCTGGGACTGACAAGAAAAGGCATATGACCCTACACAGCAACAACAGCAAGTATGGTGATGTAGCACAACTGAGCCTATACTATCAAGCAGGAAACTTCTCCCTTCCAAAATAAAATGCACCCATAATGGACAGAAAGGCCAAATAAACACTGAGTTTAATAAGCTGCTGGAATTGGGCAGGTGTGCAGTTAAACTGGAAGGTTAGATCTGAAGCTTTCATTTGCATTTATCAGTTTGCACAAATCTGCTTGGAATACGTCTCTGAAAAGATTTCAGATATAAAGTACTTAGTTGCATCTGAAAAAAATATCTTGAAGTAGAAATGGCACCTCATGTTGTCTAGCAATATAGGAGCTTAAGGAGAAACCAGAAGCCAAAAAAATGCAGTCTCAAATTCCAACCCATTATGATCATGGTTATGGGGAACATTTAAATAATCTCAGCTGTTTCCCCTACATATTCCTTACTACTAACAACAGTACCTTATGGCTGGTGATATCTTGTCTTCATTAAACACTGAACTTGAGTATCAGAGTTGAGCTTCAGGCTTTTCTCTTTAGCTTTTGTATCAATTGGCTGGATGCAGATCGAGCACAGAGCCATGGTCCTCAGCACCACGGGAACAGGGAGAGAAAAGCAGATAGAAGGATTTTGCCTCCAGGTGGAAACCCCCAGATCTGCCATTATCAGAGCTCCTGGTAGCTCCAGTGTAACTGGGGGAGGTGGTATGTAGTATGGAAACTGCAGCATTTACCAGCTTGTAGTTGGAAACTGAAGACAATGAATGGATAAGAATATGTTAAAATGCACAATTTCACTTTATTTTGTATAACATCTTTTGTACAAAACTTTCCACTCAGAGATTACAGCCAGTTAGAATTATGGTGAAAAATAAAAGCGGAGTTGCAGAGAAATTGGTGACTTCTTAAAAAGAGTAAACTGTCACTGAAAAATCTCACTTTCTATTTGAATGATAAAATCTATGCACGGTGCAGCCATTTTTGCTTTGCCTGACATAAGATTTGCATGACTCACAGCCAGCAGGATGCTGAGGACCTAGAAATACATATTACAAAAGCAGATGCAGGCTGCTGGCCGCTGGCTGGGGAATTCCCACAGCATCTTTGAAATAATGATCCTGTTTGATGGGGCAACACACGGAGCGCGAGGCAAGTGCATGTGATGTTCCTCCCTTAGGTGAGGTTATTAATCTGAAGGGTGAGAGACCGTGTGAAGGCTGCTAAACACCTACTGTCATAGCAGTCAGCCCCAGCTGGTGAGAATGGGTGATGTAATGGATCAAGCAGGAGGAGAAAGTTTTCAAATGGGAGGGTGTAAAATCTGAAAGGCTGCATGTAGGAATGAAGAGTCGCAGTCCTAATTCGAGTACGCCGGCAGCTCAGCAGATGGCCCAGCAGATGAGTTGCTATGCACCACCGTATGTGTGAGAACATGAGAGTAACGGCGAGGCTCCACGCAGAAACGCAGCCCTGCCCTGTGCGTGGTGTGGGGTAACATCAGATGCCACATTCCTCAGCTCAGCCGGGCCCTCCGTCCCCCATCAGGCCGCTTTGTTGGCTTCCACACCAAGCTTTCCACAACAGTATTTCATATTGCTGTTCCGCATTACAGTCCTTTCCTCCACTGTGCTTTGCCTCCCCTCTCCAAACAGAGCAAGAGCCATCCTGAGAAGTGTAGGTCCTTGCCAGTTCCCCGACACCGACGTTACATCGCTAACTTTGCCTCCTGCACTAGGCTGCAGCTCTCAGGCTGAGCTGGCACGTCTCTCGGGGTGGAAAACCTCCCACTTTGGGCTGTAGAACAGCGTCATCGGGATGGTTTGGGTTTATCTCCTACAATTCCAGTTCCTCCAGCAGTGAAGTCCTGTGGCCAGAGAGATTTCATGTGCATGCTGTGTGCCTTCCATCTTCCCTAATAACTGCAGTCCTTTGGGAATTTTAGGGAAAAACTTCAGAAAACCTCTAAAAATCCTTTCTTTGTTTAAGAACTGACCAGTTTGCATCTGGCTTTCTCCAGGGGATCTGTTTGTGAGACTTTGGGGCTCCATTTGCGAATCAGCTATGCACTTATAGCTAGATCCTGGAAAAAGCATCTTTACCACTAATAGCTTAAAGTAACTCTTGCCACCTCACAGTCACGCTGCGCTGCCGCTCAGTGTAACGGTGTTAGGAGCTTTGCTTTTTCCAGTGGTTTTCTAACAAACCTCTTCTTAATCCAGAGCAATATATTCATATGGGAAATTCTAATAATCCATGTTTTGTCATACAGCAAAAATCTGTCTCACTAACCAGTTTACGTATAACATTGATGAAATGACTGCCACTGTATTGTTTCAAGAAGCTTCATTTCCAGTGCAATCTACAGGAAAATTACATAGGTGTATAATGATGCATGAATTCAAATCAGTATAACTATGCTGATAAACATCTTCTCAGATGTTCTTGGGATGAGTGACATCTTTTGCCCTTATCTTAAACCACCTCTGAAGCAGTATAAAGTAAACTGGGAACAACTTTCTTTTTTCCAGTACCAGAGCGTTCCCATGGCATACTTATGCCAGCAGACACATGGCAGCTCAGCTGTTCTACTAAAACTGCACACAAGCCCTTAGATTCAAGCAGCAACGACACCAGCAGTGGTAATCCCTGCTTTCCCACACGCTGTCCTGCCAGATTCCTTTTGTCATCTTGCAGTCTTAAGAGCATAGTTCAGGTTTTGTGTCTCCTTTGCCCTTGGTATATTTAGTTGAATTGCGAACAAAGAGATTCTTTAATCCCTCCTATTTTTATTATGGTCCCCCGGAGCTGGCACAGACTACCAGCCGCACTGAGCTCACAGACTGTCATTTCCATCATGGGTTGGCCCACTGGGACAACAGTAATTCTGTGAGCCCTCAATGAAGGTTGTGTGGACCAGGTGGTGGACTAGGATACATGGTTGAGGATATTTCACTATTGGACCTTTAAAGTGTGTTTAGCAAGGAGAGTGTTCTGCTCTTCCATAATTAAATTCTGTATGCACAGCAGCCAAACAGCAACCCCAAAAAACAAGTCGATATTCCTGGCTTGTATCAGGAATAGTGTGGCCAGCAGGACTAGGGCAGTGATCATCCCCCTGTACTCGGCACTGGTGAGGCCCCACCTCGAGTACTGGGTTCAGTTTTGGGCCCCTCACTACAAGAAAGACATCGAGGTGCTGGAGCGCATCCAGAGAAGGGCAACTGAACTGGGGAGGGGTCTGGAGCACAAGTCTGATGAGGAGCAGCTGAAGGAACTGGGGGTGTTTAATCTGGAGAAAAGGAGGCTGAGGGGAGACCTTATCGCTCTCTACAACTACCTGAAAGGAGGTTGTAGCCAGGTGGGGGTGAGTCTCTTCTCCCAAGTAACGAGTGACAGGACAAGAGGAAATGGCCTCAGGTTGCACCAGGGGAGGTTTAGGATGGATATTAGGAAAAACTTCTTCACTCAAAGGGTTAGCAAACATTGGAAGAGGCTGCCCAGGGAAGCGGTTGAATCCCCATCCCTGGAGGTATTTAAAAGATGGGTAGACATGGTGCTGAGGGATATGGTTCAGTGGTGGGTTTGGCAGTGTTAGGTTGACGGTTGAACCTGATGATCTTAGAGGTCCCTTCCACCTTAGATGATTCTACGATTCTATGAATCTGTACTCACTGTTTGTAAAATAAAACTCTCTGAAGCATCTCTCAGCATACAGACTGTGAGTCAAAGTGGAAGGTTTTATGTTAGTAAAGGAAAAATTAAACACCATCATCTGTCTTATTGTAAAGAAGCAGAAGGATGTTAAAAACTATGTTATGCTGGCTCATATTTTTTCTACATAAATGAATTTTTTGGGCATCATACATGCTTACAGGAAGAGTGTTAAATAGGAAATAGTGAAATCCACTATGACTTTTACATAACTTTTTATTTCATAACATACTTGTGCAATAGAGTAGTCAGAATACAATAATCAAACTCTGTTTTTTCCATGCTTGAACATCAGTGGCCACCTGGAAAATTGCATGCTACATATATTCAGTGAACTGGCTGAGCGAGGAAGTCACCTCCAAGGAAACTAAAATTAGTTTTATGTGCTTGGGTAAGTTGACTTTTGCCAGGAAGAAACATAAAGAGGACAAAACCCCCTCTTGTTTGCCACCATTCCTCCCTGGAGATGGTGCCAGCCGGCACCAGGGTGCTAACGCTGCTCTCGGAGCCAGTCTGCAGCCACCTGAGTCATCCAGGAACTGTCCTCACATCGGAATGGTGGCAACAGGCCTGATGTGTGTCTGGTAAAGACGCTGGAGGAGCCTCCAGAGCAGCAAAGAGAAATGCCCGAGTGCTGGAAAAAAGCTTAACCTTTGGTAAGAAGATCTTGTAGGAAGCACCGACTACTTCTAACAGGGGTTTTGCCATTGCAGGTACCCTTTCTCCCTGTAGCACTTATAATTGTAGCATAGCAACTCATTTAAAACCTTTGTCTGAAACGGCCAGTTATCACTCTGCACGCGTAGGGTGTTGGCTTTTCTTTTCCCGGTAAAATCGCTGAGCTGTGACCGGGGTCTGTTCTGGGAACAGGCGAGAGGTGCCCTCGTTAGTCAGCAAATACCAGAGCCCCAGGGCAGGGAGTCAGCAAGAGGGGACGGGGAGGGGGGAACATGGCCAACGCCTGTTGATAATCCAGTTATTAAAAATAAATGTTGACCTGATGAACTTCTGACCAAAAACCTGTTATGTCAGAAGGGGACTCTTCTAATGCTCAGCTCCTACGGTCGTGGGTATAACTGTGGTAACACCAGGGACATCTCAGCTGGGTGGAAAGAAGAGCTGAGCTATCCAGATAGTTGTCTAACGACACAACGCCTTGGCACCTTTCACCCTGTTCTTTTGATCCCCGTGTCCAGCTATGTTATATATTTGGCTTACTATTATTCCTGGATTTGCTCTTTTTTTTTTTTGTGAAAATGTCATTAATTATGAATTTAGTTCAGTGGAATAAGAAAGAGTCCAACTCTGTGCGTAGTGCATTTAGTGGTTTCAATCCTTAGCTTCTAATTACTCTTTCCTGAATATGATGCTGTTGGGAAAATTCTTCGTTTCACAGTGTCAGGCCATTAATTAAACAAGGGCCAAACCAGAAGCAGAGCACCACAGAGAAAATTCTTAGGTATCGAAAGTCACTGATAGTAAACCGCTGTGGAAGCGGAGCCAGGCTGCACTGGGGAGCTTGCCTTCCACTTACACATTCCCCGGGCTGCACACGCGGCGCTGCTGCCTTCCTCCTGCGCACAGACGAGGCGCAGCCACCGACCGCGTCATGGATCTGCGCCCAGCTGTGTCCCACGCGTGGAACTGGAACAGGACAGAGGCAGCAGCTTTGTGGTGTGGGAACATGAGACACACACACACACACAAAAGAATCTTATGCTCAGTGCAGCCCAAGACTCAAAGGTCTCTTTGGAGGCCTTTGGCTTCGCTGCTTTTGATTGTACCCAGCCAGCCCACCTCTCCCGCATCCTTCCTTCTGGGGGTTTTCATGGCCAACCCTCAGCATCCATACAAGGGCTTTCCTGGCCTTCTTGGGTGGCTGTGACTCGTGCTAGCCCACAGAAGGGCAAAGTAGCCAAAGGCTTAGGAAATGGCAAACAAACAGATCTCTCATTGCTGTTTCTCTCCCTTGAACTGCAGCTTCCTTAATCCCACGCTGTGACAGTGTGTGGAGGGGGGGGGTTGCCTGAGAGTAGGGCTGTGTGGTCCTGGAGCTCGAGAGGAGCAGAGCTGCTTCTCTCGGACGGTGTTTCTCACACAGAGCACGTGACATCTATCACATAACGCCGTGACAAAACGGTGTTTCTAACAGAGAGCTGAAGCAATTTGTGAAGTGAAATTAATCATAGGTATATGTCGTGGTTATTGATTTAACTGTGGATTAGAAAGTAGGTATAGCAACGGTCTATTGCTAAAGACATTGATTCTTTGCTGCAAAAGAATGAAAGTGAAAATATCCTGAAAAACAATAAAACAAGGAGTACTGGAGCTCTGGCTCTGCAAAAATATAAAAATCTCTCATTGGCTGCAGGAAGTAGTATGGGGAAGGGGCATGGGATTATTTTAGGGCTTCATTCATCTTCAACTTCAGTTGTATGTTATGGGTCTGATTTTGCATCCGATTTTGAAAATCTTGAGTTCCCCTTTTAGCTGTCAAATAGCAATGAACACAGAATCAGCCATGGAGACGGAGTCTTGGGTTAAATGCAAAATCCAAATCCAGCTCTCTTTCAAGGCAATTGGGTTATTCTGCTTGATTTTAGTAAGAATTAAATAAACTGTAATGGAGAGGAGAGTCGGGTTACAGGAGCAAAATTCGCATTTGAGGACATGGTCAAAGATGTCCTGTGGCATATTTAAAATATCAGCAGGATAGTCTTCTACTGGATTTATTGAAAGATGAGTACTGAAATACCCCCAAAGTCCTAGATAGGTTTAAAACTCTGTCTTCATTTTTTAAAATAAATCATTGTGTAAACTATGTATATTGTAACTTCATGGCATTAGCAGTGCAGTAATATTAGCAAGCACTGTAATTCTCATCTTCTGTTAAGTAATAAGAAAGTCACAGAATAAAATGTGAAAATACGTGATGGGTTTAAAAACATGAATTCAAACAATCAGTAAGACCAGAAGCCCTGTAAGTGCCAAATTATTGTTGCAGAAGTATTCTTTTTATCTATGGGTCATGATTTCCAAGAAATGAGTGAAAAATGTAAACACTTCCAAGCATTTGTCCCTTTGGGCACAGGGTGTATTAAACAACAACAGCAAAAAATACTTCATGGACAGAAAAGAATTGTTGGCCAGGGCATTTTAGACAGAAGTCAATAACGCCTAACTTGGTGAACAAGCAAGAAGAAAAAACTTGCAAATGGTTTTATCACCGTAATCATGCAAGTTCTGCATTCACCTGAGTTTTAAAATGAAGTCGCATTCGAGTTTAAAGAAATGAACTGGAAACCTTTTTCTGTAGTAGAATTCAAAGCAGGAGATGGTTGTGGTAATTACTGGCAAGCAAATAGTAAATACTCTCAGAGGTGAAAACCACAGAGCTGGAAATCATGCTTCTGCTAAGCTGGGTCAGATTCTGTGCTTGATTACACTGCATGAATAAATTATTGGAAGATACATTTCAAGCTCTTTT
Organism: Ibidorhyncha struthersii; assembly: GCA_013398815.1. Lineage (NCBI taxonomy): Eukaryota > Metazoa > Chordata > Aves > Charadriiformes > Charadriidae > Ibidorhyncha > Ibidorhyncha struthersii. The sequence goes on along the minus strand of VZSZ01004489.1, from coordinate 1,312,340 downwards.
TTCAGAAGTGAAAAAATAATCCGAATTCTTACTTTTGCAAAGCAGGGCAGAAATATGCAGAAGAGCGTGGCATCACTAGTTTGCTTCGTTATTGGTTTAGATGAGCACGTTTGAGTAGTACAGGTACAAATATCGCATTGCTCCCAGGCTAGGTTGTAAGATTTGTAAGATTGTGTAAGTTATTTAAGCATCTGAATACATTTTGTTTCCTACGTCAAGTCTTTGATGTTGGTTTGATCCCACAATAGAAAGTTAATCGTTATGTCAAAGATAGGCTGGGAATCCATGCTGGTAGGGTGAATGAAAATTGGCAGCACCCAGTCTTTTGTTGATGTGAACATCAAATAATGGCACTAGGACTGCTTCATCTAAAACAAGAAGCACATTGGAATGCCATAAAAATCAGTAAGGTTGCTTTTTCTATAAAATCTCCTGGAACCCAGCTGACCAAATATTGTAACTTTTGGAGCTGCCGGCTGGCAGTAGTAATGCTTCGTGTTTCACCTCAAGTCTTCATCTGTCCACCTTCAGCTCTGATTGCACACAAAAATAGCTATGGCATTGCCACAGAAAGGATCAAAATCAGAGCAAAATTCTTTGTGCTGTACCTGTTGTAGACCAAGACCACCAGAAACTACAAGTTTCAGGCAGTGTTGAATGCAAAACCAGAAAGTGGCTGAGGCTTTTCTGTCTGTTGCCATCCTTGAAATTTCCCCAGCAAAATACAGTTTGCCGGGCAAGGAGTCGTGTTGGAAAAATCTCCCTTGCCTTCTTCGGAAGCTTTTTCAGTTTTCCTCCACATCTTACAGTCAATCCATCAGCTCTCTGGAAAGACCGATTTTCAGCATACCTCCAGAGTTTGAGACATTATATTGTATCGCTTATCTTTATCATGCGCAGTACACATGGGTTTTGTATGTGTCTGATTATTCTTGTAACCTGCTGAAATCAGAAAAGGAATTTTTCCCCTTGTTTCACCAAGGCTGGGATGCCTTTCATCATCTTCCAGTGTGATACTGTTTTCTCCCTCCACGGTCTTCCCTCTAAATCAGAGTCTTCGGGAACAGAAGAGACACTTCCCTTGGCATACCCCTGGGAAACAGCTCCCTGGGATTTTCCAATGGCTTGTAACACAGACATCAAGACAGCATCACCATATGACTCTTCCTGGGCTACGTAAACTATTAAAAAAAAAAATTATTTTCTACTTAGTCTTTTCTATCTGCAGAAGGATTAGATCAATCCGTAAACTTTCTCACAATTTCACATGTGCTTGTCTTTTACCATCTCTCTCAGCCTGTCTTTTAAAAGCTTCCTAAAACCATCAGCGCCACGCCAGTGTACCCTGAAGGGCCCGCAGCTGTGCTACAGCCACACTTACCCTTTGGCTGAAAAACATCCATAAACTTATGGTTTGGAATCTACCCGCTTCTGGTTGATTTAGCAACGTGTGCTTTTGTAACACAACTCTTTGTCCTGACCAGGGGATACTTTACCTCCCAGTTGGCTTCGTTTGAACCAAACAGTTGGCCTTAACGTTTCGGTAACCACATCGGCAGCGCACAGCCTGGTTGGGTTACTGACTGCGGCGTACATGTTACTTTCTACACTGCATCCTAACGAGCCACATTTACAAACTGCTTCTCTGAAAAACATGGTAAGAAAGAGTCATAAGTGAAGGAGAAGAGTAGGAGTAATTCCGCATTCAGATCTAAATTTGTGTCAAGTGTGGGACGAAGTTTAAAATAAGAAAAGATAATAGCTGGGGTTCTGTTGTTTCTTTCCACCTCTTTGAAAAGTCATTTTTGATCATACTCTTTACCTCTTTAAAAATGTAAATTCAAGTGATGGACCTTTGCTAAAGTGTTTCATGAGTTAAAATTAACCTTGAATGTTAGCAGGAGGTGTTACTTGCTCTGCATGTATTTCTACTTTGTTTTCTCGTATCTGACCAGAAATGGGTAGCATGCAAATGTCTCTTTGTGGTTTAAACAAATAAGCCATGAAGTCTAAAAAAGGAAAGCAGTCACTGCTTTCTGTGTACAACCACTGCTTTCAGATGTCTCTTTTGTATCTGCTAATGCCTGTGACTATGGCTCCATTTTTACTCAAAATTACTCTGTACTGTTGGGGGAGGAGGGATCAGAGGAAGGGATTTTACTAATTTGGTTTTCTCATTGAAGGGAACTCCTGCAGTATCCCTCTCCTGGAAATCAGCAAGGACCTGGGGAATGGCACAAAGATGAACTTTGTCTTTCCCTACAGAAGGCAAAAGATTTGTTATTCAAAATGTCAAGTTAATCCACAGTAGAAAGCTGTGAAGGTTTCCAACACGGTGCCCATCCCCAAACTCCCCTGACAACGCCCGTGGTTTTACAGATGTCCTTCCTACGCACTGGTCTCTGCCCTGTTGCTGTGTGCAACACCCAGACAACAAGGCAACACCTTAAAAGAAAATCGCTCTTTTCATTCAGGGCCACCCTTTTGGGGCATTGTGTGCAAGAATTATCTCAACCTTCGCAGGACAGAATTCCTCTCTGCTGTCCAACTTTGGCTTCGAGTCTGTAGGCAGCACTTTGGATTGGTATGTTTTAATGAAAGCCAGAAGAAAACAATAACTTCATTATATTTTTCCTTTTCCTCTTTAGTGTATTAGTTTATTTTTGTCAGCTTTGAGCTTTTGGTTTTAATTTAGCTCTGATCGTTTTCAGTTAAGATGAGGCACATGGCTTTAGTGAACTGTGAGCTCTCACCAAGTTAGCTTTGCTGCTCCTGTTAGACATTTTCTTGGTCCTTGCTCTGCTGGAAGGTTTGATGCTTCCAGACTGGTGTATTTCTCTCATGGTTTATTAGTGAATCATAAAGGTCTCACTCTGTTGTATTCTGATCTGTTTTATTTACTGATGATACATACTTCAGGGCCCTCCAGTTTAGAAAAATTGTTTTTATAAAGAATAAATAAAACAGAAATGCAACTGAAGGATCAGTGACTGCTCTGTTTAAAATATATATTATCCTCTATATTCAGAGCTGTTAGGCATTCTTTGCACTTTTACAGATCTCCAGAGACTGGGTCAGACTTTACATAATTAAGAGTTAAGCACTCTGATGTTCAAACTGCTTTGTTCTTAATTTGTAATAAATCTGGTTTCTCACATTGCATTTCAGCTTTTGGTTTACATACTTGGAAAGTGTTTGGTTACTGAGCTGCCTTTATAATGCTGTAAAAAATCAAAATATATGGTAATTTTTGACTTTTTTAAGAGAGGAAGAGTTGAAGAAACCCATTGTGCTGAAGCAGCAACACAATGCAATCTCGCGTCAGCAAATGTCTTTTGGTTAAAAGTAAAAGGTAAAGTTTTTGAGACACAAGGTAATTAATTTGACTTCATTCTGCCTTCTTCTAGAAGAGCCTACCCCTTCCAACTTGGAGTTTGTAATTACTGACACAGCTGACGGTGAGCTGACCACTGCTGCAGGCATAGGGACACTTAAAGTGTACAGGAGGTCTACAGCTTGAACAAAATCTTTCCTATAACTTAAGAAAATAATAGTGAGAAACCCTATGAAGAGCTCTCGGAAACATATGGATTATGAGTTCACAGAAGAAGAAAGATCCGTTCACAACATTTGTACAGCCCATTAGCCTCCAGCGGATTTACAAAGCCTGTCTGGTGCTATCCCGGTTGGGGCTGCCTGTTATCCAAGGGAGCCGTGCAGAACCCACCCCTCGGCTAGAGCTCCCGTGGAAGGGGTGAACGTCTCACAGCGTCTGCCCTGAGCTTGTCTGGCTGAGCATCTTCTAGGTAGCTGGGAAATGTACTGCTTTGTTGTCCGGACTTAAATCCCTTTTCATAACTATAGGTAAAAAATAAGTGTGTGATTCAGAGTTTGGCTTCAGCTGACCCACGGGTCGAGCTGCTGTTGTTTGTTGCTGTAATTTCTATAGTTACACTGGAAGCACTCTGGGCATTTAGGTATTTTGGCTGTCGAAAACCAGAAATAACTAGTTGGAATAAAAGTGTTAATAGTCTGATGGCTGTGTGTGAGTCATAGCCACAGTGGCCTCTGAGACAAAAGAGAGATTGCTCTGAGTGCAGCAGTGGAGAAAGCCCTTCCTCCGCGCAGCCTTACACGCTCATTGCAGGTCAAACTTAAACTTCCTTACTCAGAGCACAAACAGCTCTTCTATTTACAGTCCGAGCTCCCGTACCCCAAGATCCCCGTATCATAGAATCATACAATCATTTAGGTTGGGAAAGACCTTTAAGATCATCGAGCCTAACCATTAACCTAGTGCTGCCAAGTCCACCACTAAACCTCAGCACCACATCTATATCTTTTAAATACCTCCAGGGATGGTGACTCAACCACTTCCAAAGAAATACTTAAGGGACCATTGCAAGGCTCGCAGAAGCAAACCCTGCCTTGCGCTCACTGCTGAACCCCGGGGAGACTTCTTGACAGGCGGCTCCTGGACAGGGAGAGGTTAATCGTGCCTCCTGGTTTTGCATGGCCCACTTGCAAATCAAAATTGGTGGGCATCCAATGTTCCACACCCAAGAAGATTTCCATGTACCTCTCATGCACACATTCACGTACGGTGCTTACTTGCCTCTCCATGGTGCATGGTTTTGGCCTTAGAAGAGGAAGTGTCCTCTCAGTTTCATACTATACACAATGTGTATGTTTCAAATACATACTCTGAAATAGCATTTTTCAGAAAGAAAAATGTCTTTGAAGTGAGAAGATGGTTAAATAGGAGCACATCACTTAGCTGGAGTCAAGATTCTCACTTCATCTTGCCAGGCACTGCTCAGACTTTGGGCAGTGAAAACAGCAGGGAAAACTTGGACTATAGCCCCCAAACATGTGGGCTCAGTTCCTTAAAGTATTTTGGTTTAAATGAGGCCAAATACTGTTCCTGAGCTTACTGCGAAGTGAGTGTTCAAGTACCTTCTGGAACTCGGATCTAAACGTGGAGGGCAAATGTTTGGTTATAAATTATTTGGCTTTTTTTGGTACCCTCAGGAAACAGCTTGTAGCAGAAGAGTTTCTGTCAGGTTGAACTTGGGAGGTTAATGACTGCACTTATCCTTGTGGACTGGAGAGACAGGGTCTTTTCTAACTGTGAAGTCCACGCTGAAGTCTCCAGATCAAAGTGCTCTAGGGTGTTTGTTTGCTCTATGCTCAAAGAGCTCTTATCTCACATCACTTTTTGTGGGATTCAGTTAGCAAAACCAGGGACTGTGAACTTCACGCTTCTGCTTACAGCTCCTGACACCATCACGGCGCTGTAGATAGAGCAGATCGTGCTGAGTTTCGCTGTCAGCGTGAAGATGCAGCACCAGGGCCTGTGGCATTATGGCAGCACAGCTTCCTGCACTGTAGGCAACCTGGAACCAAGGCAAACAACAAAAGCAAATAATTGTTGAAGGATTAGAAGATGTGTATCTTCAGGAACAGGGCAGGGGGCTCTCAACTCTGTAGCCAACCAATTATTTTTGCAAATACTTCCAGGAACTTTATGAAAATGCACATGGAAATTGAGGATAATTCGACATTTTTGCTGACACGAAATTTGTCTGTTACCATGAGAGAGCACCTCGATGCGGCAGGACCGCGCAGTGCCATGATGTGGGATGCCTCTCTGGGTTTGGGTCAGAGGCCCAAGAGCTCTGGATGGAAAAATAAATAAACCCTGGGACGCTATGTGATGAGGAGCGAAACTGTGCACAAGAAGAGCTGAAGTCTGAAGCAAGTCTGAGTGACAGGCTGTTTCTTCTGGCCTTTGTTTTCCTGGTATAGTAGAGAAGCAGCCTAAGTGTATAGGGACCTGAGCTGCAATGTTTTGCATCCTTTTTTTGTGTTGTTTATTTTGGGGATTTGTTGGTTTTGGTACGGTAAGACTGCTCTCACACCTACACACTGAATTGTGTTATGCCTAGATAGACGCCCTTATCGCCGGCCTACTTTACACTTGCTCACCAAAGTGTGAACTATTACATATATACCACGACCTGGTCTTTTTCATGATAAAGTGATATCAGGCATGTTTGCATATTTGTTCTTAAACAAAATTCTAAATATGTCTGAATTGTGTAACAGTGAGAGCAGGGGGAAAACCCAGGCGCATGCGAAGCTCAAAAGAATCTGTTTATTCTCATGGTCCTTGTGCAAATGTACGGTGGCTTCTTACTGTGCAGCAAGCAAAATTATTGGGTCGAACTGTTCGAATTAAGGTGTGATGAGAAAGACTAACTGCTCAGCCCTCGGGTACCTGTTAACCTGTGGGCGAATAGATGCCCCATGCTGTGACGGTCCATGGCTGCGCTTTTCTCTTGTGTGACTGGGGTTAGAAAAAGAGCATCACATGCAACACCATTGATCACAGGCTATAAGCTTTTTCCCATCTGGGAGTACCAGTAGTTTTATTTTTCTTTTCAACAGCTCTCCTCATGATACTTCCCCAAACTAGTCCTGTCACCTTGAGGAAGTTTTCCTATCTAGAGCATTATTTGGCATAGAGCAGCAAGATCACTGATTTTTATAATAAATTGAGAAGGTAGAAATGTTTGCATTAAATTATAATTACTTAATCTCTTTTTTTTCCACAAGTACTTTTTCATTTATGTCCTTGAAATACACTTTCATTAGTTGCTGTCTAATGATTTACCACTAAATGGAGTTCTTAGAATAAACGTGACACTTATTTTTGCTAACAGGGATACTCTATATCCATCCATAAATATCTAGGCATTTGTGTAGCTTAACATACAAATAGTCACGTTCTTTGTGTTACAATTTTGATATTAAAGAGGTACCATTGTGGAAAGCTTTCTTTCCACCAGCAGGGATTATGTTATGCGATTTTAAACAAGCTGCATTCGAACGGAATTGTAAAAATGCACAAAAGCATTTAAAAACTTTAAGAAATATTTAAAATTAATCAATTATGTGAAATTACCTACAAATAAGCTACGTGTTTTTTTTCTCTTTTAAATTTTTCACCCTGTTTTGATTGCAGTTCTTTTTTCCTTTTTTTTTGAAAAAATCTTCAAATACAAATACAAAATTCTTTGACACCACCTATTTAGAAAGCCGTAAGCGAAATATACGTAGGAGTCAGAACTTTAATGCAAACTGATAAACTGCATGGTCCAGTACCGCTTCCTTCTGCTATTTAAGAGAACCGCTGTGAGCTGAAGCTCAGAGGCGTGATGTTACCCTTCTTACCATATTATAAGGCACATATGCTGATACCTATCAGAGACACATCCGAATTCCCTGAAAGCTGAAAACCCATGAATGGTGTCCATGCACAGAAGTGCTAAGTATGTTGAACTTGTGTTTTACTGCTTATTTGCAACAGCAATGGGACTTGGCTTTGGGACAGCTCTGCTTCTGCTGGGCAGCAAGAGCTGAATCTTTTGTTCCTTACCCGCTACGGAACACACACTCATGATCAGCAACAGCACAGTACAAGCGCCAACAGCAGAGGTAGGAAGAGCCCTTCTTCTGGCCCTGGCCAAGCAGTGCCAAGTGGGGAGGGCTAACCCTGGCAGCAGATATCTGCAGAGAGCTGACTGGGGAGGAGATGGAGCTGATAGCTGGGCTGGCCTGGACATGGCCTGAGTGTTCCCCAGTGCCAGGGCATCCCCAGCTGGCACTGCTTGGAGTTTGGTGGCCAGAAGAGTACAAAATTACCTTTTTCAGCTAAGGATCCTGCCCACCAGGTGATGATATATGTTCAGTTGTTCAAAGGAATATCAGTAAAAGGCCAAGATCATTACTACACCAAATTCTAAGAAAGGAGAGTCAGAAGCAGCCAGTCTGTGGAGAGTCACACAGGAAAACACTGACACACATGACTTGTACGTTGTGATTATGCCTACTGATGGGTAAAATGCAAGAAGCTCGCTTTGAAAAGCCTTTGTTTGAAGAACAGGTTTCCTTAATTCTTTGGGAGCTCCCAACAGCTCTGCCACATGACAGAAGACCATCTTGGTTAGGTCCTACCTTGCCTTTACCAGCGGTGGCACCATGTGCCAGAGCTGATGTGTGGAAGGACCGTAATGACTGCTTGAGTGCCACACAGTTACATCAGAGCTTTATCTAGGGTTTAAGATGGAGCATGGCCTGGTTGCATGGGCTGACGCTTATTTGCCTGGCAGCAACTGGAGCTTTTGCAAGTGCCATTACAAGTTCCAGTGCACTTGTTGTGATTGTAAACTCCTTGGATCAAAACCCGTCTTTTTTGGTTTTAATGTTTTTGTCTAGTGCAACAGGGTCATGAAGGAAGGCTGTCAAGGAGTACTACAATCCCTTGTCTGCATCTAGCCCTTGTTTGGATTGCCAGGGCTGCAGGAGTTTGTCAGATTGTAGGTATTAGCTTCTTTCACGGTCGGCCAGAGAGCAGTTCCCTGCCTTTCTCTAGGTGTCCCCCCACCAGAGCCGTCAGCCTAGCAGAGGCAATGAGCGTCCTCCTTCTCTTCAGCCAAACAGGTGTGCTGAAAACACCTGACCTGGCAATATCAATTTTAAAGGCTGCTAGAAGACAGCTAAAGAAGTAACAAAAAACACGCATGGGAAGCAGAGCAGTCCTCCCTCACCTCAGCCCGGGCGCCTGCCCAGCATCGCTGGCTGCGCCGGCCATGTTCGCAGGCAGAGGGAGGCTGGAGGAGGAGGGGAAAGCTTGCACAACTATTACTTGCTCTCATCGTCCCAAAGGATCAATTTTCAGGCCATTACCTACTTTCCCACACATGCAGACACACATACTTTACTGACCTGGAGAGGATTTATAAATTAGCGTCTGAGGAATAACTATCAATATAGAGAGACCATTTGCTTTAGGGGTTGTTAGCGGTTCTCCAGTAATGGCTAATGCCGAAACCTAGAAGCAGCCCAGACCCAGTTGTCCTCCTGGTGACAACGTACAGTGCTATCAGCTTATTTTTCTCTAAAGCACATGTGGTGTCTTTGGCATCTTTTAAATCTGTCTTCGGCTTACTCACAGAGCAGAGGCTTTCTCCGTTCCTGAGGCAGCCCGACAGACACAGCTATCTAGCGAGCCAGACTAGCCCTCTCCAGCACAATCGCAGGAAGTTATTCCAAGCCTCAGACAAATCCCATTTCTATCTCTGGAAGAGTAAAAGGTCAAAAAACACCAGGCTGTAGCTCTGCCAGCAATAGCAGCCGAGCCGTCGCAGGGACACGGCGGGGCTGAGTGGAGGGGAGCGGGAGCCCGGCGGCTGCGTCCCACCACAGCTCTGCCCTCCTGGCAGGGCTGGTGGCTTCTGCCCACATGTCTCCAGGAGGAGGTGAAGGTGCATGGGGCTCCCAAAGGGCTTCACAGGCTGCGTCAGTCTGCAAGCAGCCCCGGGAGAGGGAAGAAGGAAAGCGTAACTACCAGTTTACCAGAGCAGACTTTCTCTGGGAGTCAGCGGAGTCCTCTGATCCCGCCACCATATTACTGTTGGCATCCAGCCACGTCCTCATCCTCTCCCAGCAATAGGCAGCTTAATTAGCACAAGTCCTGATTAGCTCTTGCCCTCTGCTTGCAGCGTACTAGCAAAACAGGAGGTTTCTAGGGCTCTCTGCAATCCTTTAGCAGCGGCCGGGTGCTCCAGAGCCAGCTCTGCGAGCTGCCCCGGCCTGGCCATGCCCGCCACGCAGTGCTTTGGACACTTTGCCATTGCAGTGGCTGCTCCTGCAATCCAAGCAGGGACGTGAGGCATAGTCTTTCATCATTCCTCACTGTTCTCGTAGGATTTCAGTAACGGCCTCTTCCCTCCTGTTGCTTCACTGGCAAGCCCCTGCTTGGCTTTAGCAAAGAAGATACCTCATAACAATGCGTACAATGGCCAGCCCCCGGCCTGATGATTCAGAGCACGATGGGGCTGCTCCACCCATAGTAAAAACCTGGGTGTGATGTTGAGAAACCCCTTTCTGAGGAGCTGGGGCAGGGTTTGCTATCAGTGGGCTGGGGTGATAGGAACCACCGGGGACAGAGCTGCTCCTCGCTGAGGCTCTTCCCACTGCGCTGAAGAGCCCGCTTCTTTCTCTGCATGACCTCCACAGTTCGTTTTTTATTTGTCCTTCCTCCTTCAGCTTTCCTGCTCCTCCCATTCCTGTCCTTCCAACCTTCTTGCCCATTTGGGGCTCCCCTACTCTTCCTTTGTAGCTCTTACTTTAACTCTCCCTTTGAAAACACTGATTATTGCCCTACTTTTGCGTTGCTCCCAGGACGTAAACACTCTTGCAATGACCCCGGTTTAAGCACAGCCCTCATCCCCTCTCCCGTCGCTGCCTACCAACACCAACAGGCCTGTGATACCCACATGCCGTCACTCCTGAATTAACCAGGCAGGGGTCTAAATGGCAGAACCAGGGGGCAAAACACTGCCTGCCAAAACAGAAGAGGATTTGAGACCTGCTAAAAAAAGAGACCCGTGGTGACCTGTAGCTCCTGTGTGCGTGTGCAGGGCTACAGAGAACAACCCTTAAAAACAACAGTGGTGACGGCCTGCCTTGGTGCCCACACAGCGGTGAGCTGTGCGGTCCTCGCTGCCGTGGCGCGCTGTCACACTGTCACCTGCTGGCACCCAGGCACCTGGAAATGTGTGTCAGTCACTCGCTGAAAACCTCACAGCTCTACTGCCCCACCACTGCCGGACCGCTTACTCCCCTCCAGGATACTGTGTTCTTTATAAAAAGGCCTGAACTGATCCGCATGGCTCCCGAAAGCCACATTTCAAGTGAAAGCAGCAACAGGGAAAGTCTTATTTGTTTTTCCCTAACAGACTGAGCACTGTGGGTTCAGCCTGGAGCTGAGGATGTTTCACACGGTGTCTTTGTTGTAAATCTGCCTCCACACCCTCCCTAAGACAAATGCTCCGAGCAGTGGTTCCTTTGCCAGCACGAAGGCACCGACTGTCAAGGATCTGCACTCTTTGAAGCAAGCTGAAAGCAAATTGTTGGGCACAAACCTTCAGTTATTTAACTGTTCTGCGGCGGGTGCATCGCTGGTGGGAGGGGGAGGAGAATTCGGCCTTGGCTGGGAAGGGAGGGCAGTGCCCTCCACCCAGGCAGGAGAGCCCTGTGGATTAACTCTGCTTGCACATTCAGGAAATGGTTGTCTGTGGAGAAATTTGGAGTTTTTATGTATTGCCTTTGTGGTTTGAGCTGATCTCAGTGTGTAAGGCCGTCTTGGCATTTCTGCCATTAGTTTTTCTGTCCTCATGGATGTCTCCCATGGGATTACAAGCAATAAAACCCACTTAAAAACTGAAAATGAGGTTATATGATTTCAAAAGTCATCAGATGAATTCCAAGCCAGCCTGAATTTCCCTTCAGCTCCTGTTTTGCAGTTCAGCTTGACAGCGTCATGTTAGCCTTAGCATCAGCCACGCTTACATTCGCTTCCTTCTGAAGCGCATGCAAGCACTGCAGACTGTGCAGAGGATTGTACACTTTCGGTTTTGAAGATTTATGAAATTTAGGCTGGGTGAAGTCTGGTTTTAAGACCAATTAACAAACTCTTCCCATCAGAGGAGAGCAGAACCCAGAGTTGGTCATTACTAAGGCCAAGAGGGGGTCCTTCACCCCGACGCAGGGAGCGGCCAGCCTGGTCGTCCCGGGGAGCCCAGCAGCCTCACCAGGGCTGGAGCCAGATGTGCTCCAGGTGCCCCAGATGTGCTTCAGATGCTCCCCCTGTTTCAGGGCACAGCGGGAGCAAACGTACAGTTATTTACACCAGGGCAGAAGGCACGTAGGTGGCTGTTGCACAGAGTTGGTGGCACTGACCTGCCGTTACCATCTATGAGGGGCTGCCCAAGGTGTGAAGGCATCGTCACTCACAGGCGTTCGGGTGAGGCAGGGTAACGGGGAGGAAAGGGGGTGTCCGAGGAGCTAGTGGAGCTATTCTTATTGCCCACTTTCTTGCAGGCTTGACATAGGAGGGGATGGCCAGGTGGAGGTGTGACAGGCGTTGCCAGCCTCATGCTTGCAGGACGCAGCAGCCTGGGTCTGAAGGATCCCTCGTTTCTTTAGCTGCAGACACCGGGAGGGTGTGGGGAGGCACCTCTCCCTGCAGCAGCATCCATTTACCAATGGGGAGCATCAAGGCCATGTGTTTCTCCACTGCTGGTTCATTCAGCACCAGCAGCAGAGGTAATGGGACATCCCCACACCACAGCGGTCCAGTCTCGATGCCTTCTCCTCCTCCTCAGTCCTTTCCCTCACCGCCTCCAGGGAGCCCTGGTGCTCCTGCCCCGACAGCTGGCAGCACGCACACGGAAAACGATGCAGTCACAGACTGCGTCCACGTCCTGACTGCCCCTTGGTGACCTCATTTTCTGGGTGTAGCTCAGAGCGCAAAAACCACAAAAAAAGGGGATAGGGAAGGGAGGAGAAGAGATAGAGAAGAAGTTGTAGAAAAGCAGAAATAAAGGCTGTAGTTTTGAAAAGGACTGTGGAAAAACCCAGCTGGCTCATTATCCTCACTTTTGTAACAGTAACATTGGTCCTATTTCACCATCCCACAAGCACATACTCTTGTGATAGTTTGACAGTTTAAAAAAGATTAAGATCCGGATAAGCAGCACAACACCACTGCCTTCAGCCGCGTTTACTAGTTTACATTTACTAAGAATCTGGCTTTTGGTGTTTCACAGATTAGCGTGCTGACAGGTTGAAAGATGATAGAAAGGGAGCTATTACCCTTCTCCCACATTGCTCATATTTAAGATATTGCTGAGCACATTAATTGCACGTTGTTCCCAATAGATCAAGCTGAACTTTCATTTCTGAAATCTGTTTTTACTCCCAAACCATTCCACTATTTGTGGAGTTTGGCAGGGAGTTTTACTCCTGCTGTACTCGCAAAAAATCTGCATTACAAAACACTGACAACTGCCCGAACATAACCCCAAAGAGAAGGCACCTGCTCAGGAAAGCCGGCCCAGCCTTTTGCAAGCTGCAGCTTTGCAGAGGAACCGGCACATTTTGGCCGTGCCCGAGGAGGTGGGCAGCGCGCGAGGGCAGGCTCGCCGGCTCCCTCCAGCCTGCGGGGCTGCTGCGGGGCACGACACACCACTTGGGTCTGTCATGATGCTGATATCACAAAAGTGTCATCATGCCACCAGTCACCACACGGCAATGAACCGCTCTGGATGTGAAACCCGTGGGGTTCTGCAGAAATGAGCGCTATTTTTCTCTCTTCCTGTCTCTCCCCTTTGGGGAGCCCCTGTTGCCCTCCCTGACACCCAGCAGCCCTCCCAGGATTTCATATACAGGGTGGTTAGACTTGGAAGAGACCTTGAAACCATCTAGTTCCAATCCCACTGCCCTGGGCAGGGACACCTCCNTCTAAATCTCCCCTCTTCCAGTTTGAAGCCATTCCCCCTCGTCCTATTGCTACACCCCCTGATCAAGAGTTCCTCCCCAGCTCTCCTGTAGCCCCTTTATGTACCAGAAGGGGCTCTGAGGTCTCCCCAGAGCCTTCTCTTCTCCAGGCTGAACAACCCCAGCTCTCTCAGCCTGTCCTCACAGAAGCATGGGACCTGGCCCTTCGCACCACAGGGAGGACCGTTGCCATCTCATGAGGAGCAGCCCCACTCCTGTCCTCCTAAGGAAGTTCAGACACTCGCACTGGCTCAGGGTTGGGGTGGAGATTGGGGAGGCAGAGGGGGATGCACAACCAATGCGGTACATCGCATCTCATCATTTTATTCCCACATCTAATTTGGGCTTACTACACCACGGAGACAGCAGGACACTACCCACTATGAGGTTAGGCACATTCCTGAGCTACACCGATCTGCTGCCAGCAGGCTGGGCGCTGGTTTGGGGCATCCTGAACTTGCTGCCTGGGTTGTGCACTGCTGTGGCCACCTGAACCCCAGGCTGTCCAGGCAGAGCTGGTGTATGGCAAGCCCGGGGGATTTCCTCAGAAATAAATCACAGCACACAGTTGTTTTTAATGCTGCTGTGATCAGAGTGCAAGGCTGTAAATATGAAGGGATAGCAGAATTCAGAGTGTTAAGAATAAAGCGTGCAATATGCCAAATGTAATTGTTTTCCTTTCACAGCCCATTATATTCAGATGTGGAGGAAATGATTTAATATTTCTGAACATGTTGTGATTTCATCGTTTGGTTCAGCAAGGGAAGTTTGAGAAGTCATGCAAATTAAGATAAACATGAAATACGCTGTTAGCACTTTGTTCACCATGGTGGGTTTTTTTCTATAGCAGTACTATACAGGGTATGCCAGCCCAGGACACGTAGGTGCCGTCACGTCGAGACAAAAACTACAGCAGTAACAGGGGACTGACAAAACTTAACCTAAATGTGACTCAACTGGAGACACCAGTTCACCAGGAGGTGAAAAGAGAAGGGCCTGAGGATGAGCGGTACGGCTGGGGACCCGGGCACCCAGTCCTGAGCCTGTGCCAGAGGCTGCGGGGTTTGAGCCCTGGTGCTCATTCCCAGCCCCGTCGGAGCGTTGCGCTCCACGGGCCGGTGTGAACTCAGCAGAGTATGAAACGATCCACTGAGAAAAAAAGCGCAGGTCTGCAGAATTTCACAGGCAGCGTTGCCGTCCCACAGCAGGTCAGAGAAATGCGCAGTTATCTCCTAAGGATGGGAAGTTTACACGGTGAATGTTTGGATACTCGAGCTGACTTTAACCAGCTGACTTTGTGAAATGCACCTAAAACATGAAGGAAAGTGGAGCTCGCAGGGTGTTATGTCTTCAAACCCTTAGCCCTGAAAACCCTGTTTTCTCAGATGAGGTGCAGGGCACAACAGCAACAAAAAAAAATATCTGGCAAGTCAGAGAGAATTCTTAAGCAAACAAAAAAAAAACCCTGGCACAGGGAGCATTGTTTATATTTTTCCTAACGTTTATGTATTTTAAAATAAAAAATGACAGGCAGTGGATGCTGTACCTTATGACCCACATGAGTGATGACCACTTTTCCACAAACTAAGGAGGATGAAAAAATAATTCTAAAAATGTTTAAAAACCAGCTCAGCCTCCTGTGAAGTGTAAAGCAGAGACTAATTTAAGACAGCTTTTAAAGAAGAAGAAAACCCAGTTCTGGAAATGTAACACTGCCTAGCAGAATACTTAAGGGTAAACCAACACAGTTTAGTTGATGAGAAGACAGCTGAAAACAGCAGAACTGCAATCAAAACAGATTTTTTAATTCCTTGGCGTAGCTGGTTTTCTAATATTGTACTTTGGAATGAGCACAGGGGTGTAAAACCAGCTATTGAGCACTTGAGCCTCCTTCAGTGTTGGTGAGGTTCAGCTCAACCCCCTCTAGAGCTAGCACGGGCCACCTAATATACCCACCAGTAAGACGCATTCATTCTTACGTATGTGCAATATAGGAAGAGACTTCATCCAACGCATTTCACCATGTGTTTTGGTTTGTGTCTTACCCCCACTCTTAGTGTACTCTTTAATGCAATGATGATATTTACTAGATAGGTCTGACAAATAACTCTTAGTTTATAATCTGGTTTGTTTTCTGTAAATATTCAGTGGGGGAATCTGGCCGGTGAGGACTGGCTTCGGCTGAGCATCTGAATCACACTGCGCTGTTTCCAGTTTGAGACTGGAGAGACCCAATTTCTCGAATCGCGCTTCTGTGACAAATACGGCCCTGTCCAAATTCCAGCTTATTTCACCATAACTCATTTGTTTGCTGGTCGTATTCTGACAGCCCTCGCAACGTGCCAGACACCCTCAGCTCCGGCAGGAGACCCGGCATCCCACCCGTGGCACCCAGCCTCGCAGGGTGCACACCCACCAAAGCCAGCAGTGCTACGGGGACCCGAATCCCTCCCTCCCCGGGCTCTGCCCCACGTTGCTGTCAGAGACGGTCGGTGTTTGTGCTGGATGCCACCTGCCCTGTCCAGGCATGACCAGGTTAAGAGCTATGGGGAGAGCCTGCCTTCCCCCAAAACAGGGTCTTTCACCGTGCCTGAAGCCACCAGTCAATGTTTGCCCTCTGGCTGGAGAAAATTCAGTGTTGAGGGCAGCCCGTGTGTAACCCACAAAACCCAGGCTAGACCCATGAAGGGAGACTTCATCTTCTGATGTGGCTGGTAGAAAGGCTCCTCATCAGTCCAGAGGCAGATTTTCTATATTCAGATAATTTCTTCGTATTGTGTTTCCATTTTTGGGAATCTCTGCATTGCTCAGAGCTTCCTGTCAAGAGGAGGACCTGGCCCCCTCGGAGCAAATGGGAGCTTTGCCATTTGCATCAGTGGAGTTTAAATGTCACCGCAAAGGCCGGGTGGTTCCCGTGGGACTGATTTTGAGCCAATATGTAGATCCCAGCAGAGATCTTCAGGGTCTGTATAGCTCGGAGCA
>VZSZ01004489.1:1240647-1295914 GCA_013398815.1 Ibidorhyncha struthersii | reverse complement strand
CCCCCCCCCCCCCGCCTAAATCCAGACCTCATCTGGATACTAGCTAGTTGCTCTTAGGATATTGGACCTATTTCTATTCTCCTTTCTATCTTTGTGCATATGTTCAGAAAGGTGGATTCTTATTTTCAACAAACGTGACCTGCTCTCTAAGACAAGTCGTCCCACACATGTGTGCCTCCTCCCTGTTTTTCTGCTTGCCTCCTGCACACTTCCTTTCTCCAGGCAATTTTAGGAGTGAAAAGAAGTGCAAAGGTCAAAGCCTTTGCGGCATGTAGCCATGAATTCAATAAGGATGTGAAAAAGAACAGTCCAGATTTGGCCCTCAGTGGATGCGAGGATACGTCTTTTTACTCCTGCGCACACCGGGCTGTGGGATCAGCTGAGCTGCTGAGCAAAACCCTGAACGCGGGTTCATTTCCCTGCGCTGAACCACGTTGTTATCATCAGGCAAAAGTGTAACAGCGTAAACATTTGCGGCTTTTATACTGATCCTGCTGGCTACTCTGGTTTTCTTCATTAGGTCCGACAGGGTTTAGTTTAAAATAAAAATAATTTTTTTTAAAAAAGCGGTGTTGTGGTCCCCTACTAAAAGAGTCACTTTGCCCAATTTCCTGTTTATGTTCCTTCTCTCCGGAGCCGTCGCATCATGTGAGCACAGACAGTTATAGATAGGCTGCGTGACTGTTGCTGACCTCACACCACATGTTCAGTTAACAAGGTGAAACAGCAAAATTTGGTCTGTTTGTGTAAAGAATACTGAGAAAACTGCCAGTTCCAAGTAAAATAGAGGGAGAGGGACTCCCGATAGCCCAAGGCAGGGTGCAATCTCCAGGCAGTCCTTTCTGGTCTTTAACTGCTTTGCACATCTGTATTTACATCGTGCTTGCGAGTTATAAGAAAGGGGATTAGCCCCAACTCCGTTTCTTCCCTTAGCAAAGCAGGTTTGGAGTCCTTCCATTAAAGCTATTAGTTTAGCAAATTTGCTCAAAATTTGTCCAAACTTCAGTCCCTTTGGTGTATACATTTTCCTATACTTGCTTCCAAAAATGATTGAAAACTCCTGTGACTTAGCTAGCTTCAGTCATCCAGCAGATGATTATGCCCAGCATTTGTATTTCAAAACTGTTATTCCTTCAGCAACCTGGGAGCAGCCTAATTTTTATTAAGATCACAAGGATCTGTGCAGAGCCTTCTAAAAAGCATCTAAGATTATGCAAGACTTCTGGATTAAAGCCATTCTAATAAATCGAAATTTACCTCTGTTCAAGATTTACCTATCTTATTACTATGTTGGTATTAAAGAATTTACTGTGAACGAGTCAGAGAGATCTTAAGGGTTTCCAGGCCATTTTACACACATAGTTTTCATGTAACTGTTGAAATCTCTGTTGTGCGGCATGAGGTTCCAGTGGCGCTTTTCCCACTAACAGAAAACGAAGTTACGTTATTAAATCCAGGAAGACCTGTATCAGTGTCTTAGTTTCTCCTTTCTCCCTGTTTTCAACTCCTTTCTGTAAAAAGCCCGATCCTGCATCCTGAGAAATCAGAATTTTATTTTCTAACTGAGCAGAGGAGTGACAATAAGCCAGACCAGCGGTTTTCTGTCCATCGACATCTGCCACCTCTAACAGGTAAAAAGGGATTTCAGACGGAAAAGTCGCACCATGGATTGGTCGAAGCCAAACCCAGATGTGAGTGCGTACCTGTGGATGTCCGGACAAGCATCCCGATTATCAGGGACACAGCGTAACTTCAGAGGGAGGTGTATCCCTGTGACAGGCGAACGAATCACAGCACACGCGGCATGCAGTGGTCGTGTACCAGTCGTCAAGTGCTTTAGGATTTAAAGGTGAAAAAAAAGCACTCCAGAAATTTAAGCTGCGTTCAGGTTGATAATAATAATGTCATTTTAGATACTACACATAAACACGCTCTGAGGGAATATGGAACTAAAACTCTTGGCTAGCTGGCGAGGCTGTAAACATCCTCATGTAAAGAGTCCTGCCTGTAAGTCTTCACTGTCAGGGAGCTTAAATGCCTGCAAAAATGTAGCAGCAGTCAGAAGGTGTCATTTGGGGGGCAGCTTAAAGAAATTAATGTTTCACTGTGCCTGCCCTCAGGAAGGAAAAAATGTGCTGGAGGAGAGGATTGCTCTGGGTGGGAGGAGATCCTTGAATGGCTTTAATCGCTTCAGTGCTGTCTTCTGCTGCTGGGACCTCTGCTCCGAGCCACAACCTACTTTACATCCCCTTTAAAAGTGAAAAAGACAGACAAAATGAAACAGAAAGGAGAGTATGAGGATGCTCACGATGTGAGTCAAAGTCCACCCCTGGCTGCCCCAGCAATTTGATGCCCCCACCCGGTGTCACGGCCGCTGGGGCTGCAGCACGCAGGGATCCAGGTGGGACAGGGTCCACCTGCCTGCCGGGGCAGGGGCAAGGCCAGCTGGCCAAAACCAGCTTCCCACCAGCCGGGGCTTTTGCTCACCCATCGCAGGTTCATTTTGGTGAGAGACGGTGGCCCGCTGGAAGGGCCGGCAGCCCAGGGGGCGGGTGGCCAGCCCGGGGCCAAGGCTGTACTCACGGCTGCCTGGGCTCTGCCCCACCTGGAGGCTTCTGAGCTCGTGTGGATCTCACACTGCAGCTGGCATGCTTTTCCTCGGTTCTCCAGATCCCTTTGGGCGCTGCTTTATAATGATGCCGAGTCACAAAAATTTCAGTTGCTTCCTGAAAGCGTGTGAGACTGTCTTTGCCATCTTGTTAGTCCCAATGAAACACAGCCAAGCGCAGTGGGGGAGTTACTTTATTTATTTATTAATACCAACTGTGTCTTTTTACTGGCGCCCTGCAGATGCTGTCGAGATTGGTGGCCAGCCCTGGTCGCTTGGTGCTCCTGACAAACCCCACTTGGCCACAAACCTCTCCCTGGGAGGTGCAGCCCTCCAGGGCACGGCCGGGTTTCTGCCCCATGGTGGCAGTTAGCTGTAATTTCATAATGACTGATCCTTATGCTTTCTATAAATGAGCTCAAAGGGGCCTGCACATATTTGCAGGACAGCTGTTAACAAGAAAAGCTCCAAGCTTTCAGCACCACTGCTGTCAAAATAGGAGGAAGAATAGAGAAGTCATGCCCCGGGCTGACAATGGGGAGGGTGGCTTTTTTACTTCGTGCCTGCGTCAGAATTTCACTGTTAAATGAATTCACTGAAATAGGATTGTCATCCCTTCTTCGGTGTTTTGTTGCTATGGATGTCAGAGGTAAGGCTTTATTGGCCCGGAGGCATTTCCATAGCCGTGGGACACTGGAGAGCACTGAGCTCTGTGGAGCCTGGGCGGGGATGGTCTGGTCCTGCCTGACCGTATGCCCCAGGGCAGGGCAGGCAGTGCTGCGAAGCCATTTGACACATTTCGGTCCCCCCAGGCGACATGGAGCTACAGTGTTTATCTGGTGCGGTAGGGTTTGTTGAAGCTGCGATCAAAGCCGGTGAAGTCTTTCCCATAGCAAGATCTTGTGGGATGAGATGCCCCATCAGCATCTTCCCATGCAAAGCTCAGGGACCCATCCAGGCGGCAGGACCACAGTGCCGGCATTTCTTCTCTGTGGGAGAACCCCTTGAGACCCACCTGCCCAAAGCCATGGGGAAAGCGGGGAGATGACAGCAGCGCTGCTTCCCTTCAGCCAGCAGCATCTCGTCAAGCAATTCCTACTTGCATGGGGAGCAAGGGGATGCTCTGTCACCTTGCCAGCATCCTCAGAGGAAACCTCTAGTCAAAATGTTTGTGAGAAGCACAGTTCTCATTTATTTACTGCTCTTACTAAAGGATGGGGGACATGAGTGATATGACATCTCTTCGTCCAAGCGTCTGCTCCCTCCCTCCCCCAAATGCAGTGGTGTTATTATTAATTTTACTTCCAGAACTTGTTTTCTCATCTTCCACAAGGTTTTTAAGAACTTAGAACTCCCAAGATTTTGGGTCTTTATGACTTTGACCCTTCATGCCCAAACAAACCCATTAGCTCTAAAAAGAATCTGCATGTTTATTAAATAGCAGTGACTCATTCTGTTGCAGATGTTTGTATATGTAAAGCACCATAAATATTATGGATTAGGACATAGACCAGGCAATGGGAATGTGTGTAGGTTAGTAGGCAACATGTGACTCTGGGACTTTTTCGCCTTTCTTTTAGTGTGTGTCATTTTTTCTTCACAAACCACAGGTTTCTTTTTGTGAGAAACAGAAACAAAGGAAACCTCTCTGCTTCTACAGGACGTCATCTTAGATGCTTTATTACAAAGCTTTCATTGCACTTACAGTGCAGGAAATTTTTTGGTTAGCGTTTGTAGTCAATTAATGTATCTGTATCACCTTGAAAGGAAAAAGGTATTTCCCCTTCCCCTATGCACCCGTTGCATCTCCTCCGAAGAAGACTCATGCTGACTTTCTTGAAACAAGATTCATTTAGAGTCATACTGAAACTACCACAAGCAGAAAGACAAGTGACTCAATAAATGACTCACGACTTAGCAGATGGAATACAGCGTTAGACTGTAGTCTGTTCTGAACTCATTGTATGATGGTCCTTTGCACAGGGTCAGCCCAGACCATTTGTGCTAGTCTGTGTTGAACGTCGTCTTGTATGGGAACACGGGTTAGCTCAGAGCTTTTTCCCACCATAGCTGAGCCCTAACCTTGAGAAAACAGAGCTGTAGTGGGCACAAACAGGCAGGGGAAGGGAGAGCTGATGCCTTTCCAGCACCCGCCTCAGCTTCCAGGCACCCAAGCAAAGGGAGAAAAACTGCTGTAGAAAATTTCTCCTTCTATTCTCTAGGTTAAATAGAATTACATGCCTGCGGAGGCAGAGGAAGGCCCTAAAGGAGAAGTATTCCTCTCTGAAATTGAATATTTATTGATTTTTCTTTCCCAGCCATAAACCATGAGTTTCAGTCTCTCACTGCTGAAGAAGTTTGTGAGATCTGAGTAGAAAATAAGGGAAACCAGACAGCAAGGGAGACAATATCCAAGAGAAGCATTAAACCAGTGGATGATGGGCAATAAGCTCAGCTGCTCCCAGAGCGCTGCACGGGGACACTGGGAGGGACAAGCAGGCAGCCTCATTAGGGACAGATTTATTATGAAGAGCTGATGGGAGCTTCAGACCAACAGCCACAACTGAAATAGTAAAACCGTGACTCCAGCTGGGGGACAGGCTGGGTGGTCTAAGAGGTCTTTTTCATCTCACATTTCTGCGAGTGAGTTAATCGAGCGCGATTACCAAGAAACGCAGGCTACCGAGCAGAAGGTGTGAGCCCTTCTGCAAGGGTCTCGCAGTCCGAGCAGCTCGAGCTGTATGGGGCTGGCCCTTTTCTCTTCAAAGAGTGGCATGAAGAGCTCCCAACAATGTCCTCGGCTCTTTGAACGTGAGGATGCTTGCTGGGAGCTGGACCTGACTCCCTCCTCCTTCCCGATGCACAGGTCCCTCTTGCAGGGACTGTACTCCGCAGTTCCAACACCTCCCGCTCTGTGCAGATGGGGGAACTTACATGGTCTTACATGGCCTCTTAACTTATATGGTCTTAATAGGCTTAAACATCAGCTGCTTACAAACCTGTCTACATATGAATTTTAACTTCCTCTTTTAAGTAATTTATAGGAAATGCTATAAAGTTTCGCCTAATTTTTTTTTCCCCAAAAATTATGTTTAAAAATTGTTCTTTAAAAACAAAAGACAAGCTTTGAAAACTTGCATCCCAAGTGCTGGCACTCTTGCGGGATTACTGTCCTGCAGCTCTACTAGTTCTCTTGCCCCAAGGATGCCTCGGGGCTGAGGGCAGCTAAACCGCGGTGAGGAGCCCTGTGCGCGCAGTGCCAGCCCTCAGCCGGCGGTGAGAGGGAAGCCACTCCAGACCCTTCTCTTGTGGGATTTGCTGCTTTCTCTTTCCAAGGGAGTTTGCAGGAGGAGAGCAATCCCAAGTGTTCAAACCTTTCACAGTCCTCCCCGTCGCTGAGCTCTCAGACTCCGCTTTCAGTGTCAGACCTCCCCGCAGCAGGCCTGGGGATGAGCACATGTCCCTTGCCCCAGAAGCAGGGCTGAAAGGCCACCTTGGTGGGTGAGGAACCCCTACACGTCCGCTGGTCGTTCTGCTCCCCCTTGCCATCCCCTTCGCTGCATTCTGTAAAATGAAGATTATCCTCATGGGGGAGTCGTGAGCATTAATTTAGCTGGTAAAGAATTTCAAGTTTGTTGGCTGTTCTGTGTTTTGTTATTAAAACCAGAAAAAAAAATCAACCCCCCACAGGACACGTTATATTTCAGGCCAATTTACCTCATTTAGCTTGTATGTACTCTGATGAATTATTTAGATCTCAGAAACTGGGTATTTTGTACATGCAAACGAAGACGTGGTCCTCAGACAGAAGGTAAGCGCTGAAGGCCCTTGCCTAAACCTTTCCCACGCAGGCGCTCAGCTCCCATTGTGGCCTCGTTTACCAGCTAGCTGTTTTTCCAGCACATAGTAGGTTTGCTCGTGGCCCGTTTTATCTGACATTGCCGTGGCAGAGCAAACGTTCGTATGTAATAGCAGCCCTTTTCAAACCTCACACCACTTATTCAGCAGAAGCAGAGACGTCAGACTGTGGAAGCAGTGATCGCTTTCTTGGAAACCCTACTGAAATGGAAACAGAGCTATGCCTCTTCTCTTCAGAAGTGGCTCTGGAATTCCCAAAGTGAAAAATTCAGGAGTAAGAAGAAAACAGTGATAGCTTGTGTTGCACAGAGCAACATGCTGGCGTCCAACCAACGCTGCTGCAAATTCTTTCTTCCTTTTGGCACCGAACTATTCCACTTACGAAGGGCAGAAGAAAATTGTTCTAGATTTATGTTGGCTCTTGTCTGATTGTAGTTGTGCTTTTCTGATAAAGCCTTCTCTCTAATGCCAGCAAAGCTTTGGAGGACATGTAAACATATCATCGTCATATCATTCCTTCATCGAGAAAGAACTAGTTTCAAGAGGCCCCAAATAAATGTAATATTTCTTCTGGATGCATAGATCCTTTCCATAGTGTAAGTGACGAGCCTAGCCTGAATCCCAAGAATTGGTTCCTACTTAAGCATATAGGTTACTTCATCTCAACCATGGGAGCGCAATCTTTCGCCCTTAAATCGATCCAAATTCTCTTGTAAATTTGGCAGTGTGTGCAGCTCCAGACTAAATATTGTCAGACATTATTGGCTCTGATCAGCTGAAATAAACCCCTTCTGGGCACAGGCTCGCGGTAATAGCGACTGTGCCTTACAAACCATGAGGAGGAAGGTATTGCAGCAGCACAAGGGTGCAGGTTGATCGTGCACCGCCCGCAACTGCAGGGAGCAGGGAGCAGAGCTCCGGGCTGTACCATGGGGTGCCGGCACGGCACACACCTCGTGGCACCGGCACAGCCACAGCTTCTGGTTTGGGTGAGCGACGGGGAAGGGGACAAAGGCACACGCTGTGCCGCTCCGCGTCCTGGTCTGTGGGGGAAGGTCATGCTGCAAAGACAGAAAACCAGGGATGGCGGGAAGAACCATAACAGGGGAAGGAGGTGGCAGCCTTGCGACTGGTAAATGGTAAGAAGAAAACTATCGAGAGCGTACAACTAAGTAAAACCCCACTATGCTCTGCCATGGGGCTGGGGTGTGCACTGGAGAGGAGCTGCCGTGGGGCAGGACTGCCTGCCTTAAAGGTGCCAGGCACCCTCTGACCCTCCGGCCTGGGGCTGAGGAGCCCCGGCCACTGCTCCGGCAGAGCAGACTGTGCGGTACACGAGCTGCCGGGGTCCCTGTGGGCTAAAAGCTGCTGCCGCCGTCTTGTCTGGCCAAGGCCTGCCCCAGCTGGGCTCCCAGCGACTCCAGTGTGCTGCGTCCCCTTCCCCTGGAGACATGTAACTCATTGCAGGCAAATGCAAGCAAAACGAGGAGAGGATATTTGACTCTTGGAGATAAAAGGCTCATGCTGAAAGGTTTGCCAAAACCCCTGCGTTGCCTGCGCCAGGGAGCAGAGCGAGCCCCGTGTATCAGTAATGGCAAACCGGCTCGTGTCCATTTGCAGGCAAGCTGCGAGAGCCTCAAAAACTCAGCGCATTGTACACTCGGCGTTGGAGGATAGGCAAAAATGTTTCGGAGTACAACATTTTGTGAATAAAGGCACATATCAGTGAAAGTTTCAGAATGGAAATGAGCCACTGGGGAGAGACAGTGGTGGTACAGGATGTGTGAAATGGGAGAAGAGGTACAAAAGATGGTCGACAGCCACCCTGCCCCAGCTCCCGCACTGATTTCGAGGGAGGCTGAGTGCTTAAATGCCCGTGGAGATCCAAGCTTGCAGGAGATAGAGAGGGGAGGCCCACCCTTCCCAAGGGCAGTGCAGATTTGCCAGCTATTTGGCATTATTCCCCCTCAGCACTATTTTCATGGCTGCCCAGCTATGATAGCCAGTGTTTTCTCGCACAGCCTCGGCCCTGCTCTCCCCTCCCATCATAAGCAGTGCTTACTGGGCACCTCTCCATCTCCAGTCTCACAGCACTGGCCAGACAATAAGCCTCATCAAATTGCATATCTGCAGGGAAACAGGTTATCAGGCAGCTTCTCAGCCGGTACAAAACCAAAGCCAGCAGAGCCACGGCCATGCCGAAGCCAGAGGGAACCCTCCGAACGGAGGGACTGGGAGCTTTTCTGCAAAGCACAGCTGCAGTTTTCTCTTTCACCAGCTGCCCAGGTTGTGCTGAAACTACAGACAGACCTCTTTAGACTCATGAAAATTGAAACACTAAAGAAATGGGGACTGGGCCGTGCTGCTTAAGGGTGTTGCACCGGCCATCAGGCAGGTAGCCCTGAGCTGGCCCCGGCCACAGGGCTGGGCTCCCACCTCCCCACAGCTGCGTGGTTGCCAGCGAGGCAGGGTGTCCCCAGCTGCTGTNATCTGGTCCCATCCCATTCTGTCCTGTCCCATCCCATCCCCTCCCCCCTTGGCTTGCTCATGTGCAGGTGATTTGCACCCAATTTCCACCAGAAGGACCCAGGTGTATTTAAGCGGCAGGGCTGGCAGCCTTGGGAAGAGCAGCCAGAAGTGGTCTTGTGGGAGATCTGATGGCCCCTTTCCCTCTCTGTCTTCGCAGCCTGTGTTTCTGGGAGGCAAAGGAGCAGGTCTCATTTGGCTTACACCTCCTGAAGCATGTCTTTTTTTGTTATTTAGGGGTGAGGATGTGTGAAGGGATGTCACCTTTCTGTCCTGGTGCATCTGCGGGGTGTGTATTGGGCCTGTGTGGCACTTGGACCACTGGTGGCAGAGATGTGGCTCTTTCTGGGACTATACATGTGATACACCTGTTGGGCTGTATTCCACTGGTGAAGCTTGCTCGTCAGGAAAGTGCTTTCTTTGTTAAACATTTTTCCTTTGTTTCTATTTCCTTTGAGGGGGGGTGTGTGTTCTTTTTTCCTGGCTCCCACAACATTAGACTTGTCTGAGATCTCAGACATCTGTTATCTCTAGCTACTTTCCACAGAGACCAAATCACTTTCAAGCCTCAACAGGTCATGAGGGCAAGGCTTAATTTTCTGCGTGCAATACACTTTGCACCTCACCTCTAAATCCTGTTTATTCCTGATATGACACGCACACCCCCCTCTGAAAACCCCTCCTTTATACAGGCCAACATGTGCTTGTGCAGCCTTGCAAGAGTTCCCTCTATGATGTTTCGTTCTCTGGTCCCTGTATGTTGTTTTTGAAGAATCTCTTGGTTTCGAAACAGATTAAGGTACTGCCAGGCTGAACAAGCTTATTTCTGGAGAAATTTTTGGATGAATATCGACAGACTGTGAAGTGCTTGCTGCGCTACAAGAAAGCCTCTTTTAGGTAGAAGAAAAAAAAGGCTTTGTCTTGACAAATGACTGTTGCTATTTTTTTGTTGATCATTTTAACTATCACCATGCCCGTGGGAACTCAGTGCTGGCAAAATCTGTAGTGCCTGTATTGATCCTAAACTGTGCCAGTAAGGGCTCCTACATCTTAGTGAAAACATCCTGAACTCAGTTATTTTGCCTTAAGGCCGAATGGTTGGCCGTTTTCAAACTGACAGACAGATCCACTCTGCAAAATGACCATGATTTTTAACTTGAACGCAAGCTATCTACATCGTGTGACAAGTCATTTTGCAAAAAGCCCTCAAATAAGATTTGGGTTGAGAGGCTGTGGTGGTGGGTGTTCAGATGTTTCTTTAATGAACTTTTAACTCCTGGCTGCGCAGTTATTGCGGGCTCCTGGGCAGTGGGTGACCCCCTGCACCTCTCTCGGGCTGCCATCAGAGCCGGGGCAGCTGCTCCCTGGCAGCCACCCGGGCCTCGCTTGTTTGGGCATGGCTTTATCCAACACAGCTTTTATGGAGTTTGGTAAGGGGGAAGCTCCTAATGTCTTATTTCAGCTCTTCTCTGTGGAACAGAGCTCGGGGTGGATTTCTTCTGGCCCTCAGAGTAAGTGTGTTGGTGACAGCTGTAATCAACACAGAGGCGCTTATACTGTTGATGAACAAAAACAGCTGCTGGAAAAAAGGGGAAAATATGTTATTTTGTTCCTAGAAACTTGCATGTAACTTCACAGAGTGATGATGCATCTTAGTCCTGCCAGGACTTTATTTAAGCCTGTATGGGACCCATCCCTTCAGTCACAAGGGTCTCAAAGACGTCTGCACTTACCAGGTTTGGTTTGGGTCGATGGTCACTTGGAGCAGTGTCTGTGTAAATAGATCTCCTTCTGTAAGGTTTGGAAGTTTTCTGTTTCACTTCTTAGCACTACAACTCCCTTAAGGTTTGTTCTGAGCTTTCAGATGTAACTGGCAGCTCATTAACAGCCTTTTATTAGCACTGAAAAACAGGAGAGGGAAGCTGCACAGGTCATCTGGAGCCCTTGGCTTTGCTGGGCAAAAGGCATTTGTTGCCAGATGTTAGCTCACATACCGTAACACGGGGTGCAGTCCTAGGTGTTTTCATTTCACAAATGAAAATGTGTTATAATCTCTTCTATAGATGAGACGGTGACATATCAGATCATTTCAATTACACCACGCTGGCAGGCTGAGAGGAGGGGACAAGTCTTGCTCCTCTTGACCTCCAAAGGGACAACCCTCTGCCTTTTTTGCTATCACAAATGCAAGCTCATAGCAAACACTTCAAATCAAAGTCACAATTTGGCCAGCTTATTAAAACAACTATAAAACCAAAAAGAAAATAAGCATCTGTGGGCCAATTGGTATATTATGTGCTTGGCACTAAAAGGGCCCTGTTTGTGCCATTTGCAGGCATGGCGGAAACGCTGGTTTGTGCTGCGCAGAGGCCGCATGAGCGGGAACCCAGATGTGCTGGAGTACTACAGGAACAACCACTCCAAAAAGCCCATTCGGATCATCGACCTCAACGAGTGTGAAGTGCTGAAGCACTCGGGGCCCAACTTCATCAAGAAGGAATTTCAGAACAACTTTGTTTTTATTGTGAGAACCACCTACCGCACCTTCTACCTGGTAGCCAAAACTGAGGAGGAGATGCAGATCTGGGTGCACAACATCAGCCAGATCTGTAACTTTGGACATCTAGAAGATGGCACAGGTAGGATGATGATCATGCTCGTCTTGGGGGTCGGGAGGATGACCCGTGTCCGGGCTCCTCCACGGCAGCACCCCGGGGCAAGAGGAAGCGTGGACCTTGCTGGCTGGTTGGGCTATCAGGGATCTCGCTACTGCTGGGTAGAAATAATGGCTGGCTGCTTGGTCTCACTTTGGTGAAGCAATTCCTGCTAGAATAAACAGCAGGTCCTTAATAAGAAAAGGTACTGTTTATGTGAGAAGCTGACTGAGTGTTATCTTCTGGGGCCGTTTATTTCATTACACGTCCCATATTTATTTAGTTTGGCTTAATGTAAGACACCTGTTCCAGGAAAGTGTCCTGCAAAACTCGTGTTTTCTCAGGCTTTGCCTGATGTGGAATGTGCAGAGACTTGGGCGGACATGCACGTACATAAATCAGTGACAAAAATACTGAGCTGTCTTAGTCAGTGAGAAGAAAAATAAAGAAAAGGCAGAGGATGGGAGAGTGTTAGAAGTGTGTGTCTAGACTTCAGAGATGGTCCTGCCAGTGAAGCATAAAGTCAGCCTGTTTTGCCAGGACCTACACCTGTATATACTCAGTAGGGTGAATTTCTTGGAAAGCTTCCAAGAATTAACCACTCCGAGACGGATGTAGTCAGTAATTAAAGATGGGACCTGTATCATCATTAACTTACCTTTCAAATGAGACAATCGGGCTCAGGTAACAGCAATCTGTCTTTCCCTTGACTTTTCCAAGGGGCAGATACAGCAGCAATTTGAGAGCTTCATAGGAAGTGAGTCAGAACGAAGTCCTCCGCTGCGATGAAAGGCAGTGTAAGAGCAGAAAAGGGTGCTGATGGGGGGGACTCGATTCCACGGGCAGTAATAGGTTTGGGGGTATCATACTGTGGCCAGGCAGCTTATCCTGCTGTGGTCCCTGTGCTGCTGCGCTCAGACTGCTGCTGGTGTCTGCAGCTGCCACACAGCCATACCATTACCTTGTAACTTGAAAAGAAACAAAAGGCTGTGGTGAGATGTTTTGTTTCAACCTATCCTGGGTCTTGGCCTTCTTTAATTTTCTCCTCAGCAGATTATTCTGAGGGGAAACGGGAGTGGAAAGAGCACTGCAGTGGTCCTGTTATAAATGTGATGTCTGCTCTTTTCCCATTCACTTTAGAGACCACCAGGAAAATATGCTGACATATTTTTATGTGCCAGTACAAACTGCCCGTGAATGCAACTTGCAAACTAGAGCTGGTAGCCCCGAGGGATTGGAGCCAATAGCCCTTTGGAGCTTGGATGTAATTAGGGATATTCAGTAACCCCCTTCCTGCTGATCTGCCCTTGTTGACACTGAGATGTTGCTACTTCTGGTGCAGTATTATTTAAATAGGTAATTTTACCAATTACTCTAAAATGAAGGTAAGCCTTTTCATGCAAAACAGAAAAGAGAAGAATAATTTCTTTCTCTCAAATGCATATGCAGAGTTCTGCTGGCACTGTGTCGAGGACGTGCATAGGGAGATGTGATCTGTGGCAGAGGAGCTAAGGCAGCGGCTGTCCCCAGGATAGATGCATTTATACTGGGAAATGTCTGTTCTGTTATGCTGGTACAGCACAGCATTGCTTGTAAGACTTACGCATGGGCAATACTCAGAGTATTACACAGTGGGATTTCTCTCCCAGCAAAGATTGCCGGCGTAGGCAGTGATGGACAAGAAGTGACAGCTCTTGGTGTGGCAGTTGGGAAAGCTGGCGTGCCAGCTTTCCGCTCCCTTCAAGGCAGATATTATCCCCCCAAGAAGTTCAGCAGTGCAGAGCATTTGCCTTGGTTCGGTGTAAAGTCTGGCACCTGAACTTACAGCCCTCATCACGGACCGCGTAAGCTAAGCTTCCAGACGTGCACTTATCCTATGTCTAATGGCGAATAGCTCATAAGATCTATTTACCCTGCAGTTCATGCCAGTGAGGTCAGGTCTGGGGGTGTATTCGGGTCAGGCTGCGGGGCACGTTTAGATCCTCAGGTTTAAATCTGCACAGTTCCACAGGTTGCACATCACATTTCAAACGGTTGTTAATTGCTTCAGCTTTTTGGAAGCACCTGAATCCCCCAAGAGCCTGTAGGTTTAAACAAATTACCCTTAAAAATTAACATAAGAAGAGAAAAGCTCTATTAAATGCCATATGCTTTTTTAACTTGAATGCTACTGTGTTAAAAAATAATAGTCCCTGAAATGAATCATCAAAAGAAAGACACATCAATTGCAGGAAACTTTAATAAGCTATTCTGTGTGTTAAAATGAATCTCAAGGCCAATATTATACTGTGAAATCAATCACTCTTAGTCCTTGCATCTCTGAAAATTTGCTGTGACTTTGAGGCCAAAACCAAATCTGCTGCTTTCTCCGCTTAATGCGCAGAAAGTGCAGCCACAGGTTTACGCAGTGACTCAGCTGTAAACACTGTCCCATTGTTCCCAGTTAGTCCTTTCCAGCAGCAAAGCAGTGGGACGAACAGCCAGGTCCTAGTCATCAGCGGCCTCCGGTCTGACGTCTAAGCAGCCAGACACGGACTGAAGTTAGCAAAACTGCGGCTGCCCCGTGAGGACAGATTTTTAGTCAACAAGAGAGGGGACGGCTGAGAGACGGCGGCGCAGTGCAAGCTCCAGGCAGATGTCAGGAAGCACCTGGGAGGGCGGCTGTCGGGAAGGACTTGCCAGCAGCAACAATTGCGCTGTGGCACTCAACTGCCGTAAGAAACAGTGCCGCTGGCTGTGCTGAATGACGGGGGAGCTGGCACCTTCGGAGGAGTCAGCTGGAGGAGAGAGGAAGGGGCCTCCCTCCCTATTTTCCTACCATTTCTATGTAAAATCTTGCTTCCACCTCTGGTGAAGGCTCCTGATGGAGGAGTTGTTCCTCAACCCCACGGGACCTGTGGCCACACAGAGGATCGAGAGGAGGCTCCGGCCAAGTGGTTGGGCAGGGGAGGGGGTGAAATGAGGTAGTGATGGGACATCACGGGCACACTTTATCCCAAGTGCAAGCTGAAACCGTGATTAATTGACACAATGCAATATAGCAGCTTTTCATTGGAGAAACTGCTGTGAAAGCTGTTTAGCCTTTTTCATTTGGAAGCCTTACTTTTAAAGATTGTAGCTGTGTATCAAATGCTCCCCCAGGCCACGCCTTGGCAGGCAGCTCCTCGGCCCAAGAGGGACCTTTCATCTTGGGTTCCCTCTTCACTTCATCCACAGGCTCCAGGTATTGTTCCACATCCCATGCAAACATCTTGCTCCTTCTGGATGTAGCTTTTACCTAAAGATCCCTGCTGATCTCCATTTCTCCCCTGTTGCTCTGCTCTCTCCCACAGCATCCAGGGCCACAGTGGAGCCTGATGTCCCTGGGGAGGTCCCTTCACTGATACCCTCCCTGCACAGCACATGGACCAGGACGCTGGCATGGTCACCCTAAGTGACAGGTTATCCTTGGGTCCCTCTTGGCTGCTGGCAGATGGATTCGAGCATTTCTGCTCCCCCACCTCTCCCCCACCTCTGGTTGCTCTGTTGTTTGCACCCATCCTTGCCCAGTGCTGGGACCTTCTCCCTTTCTGCCTGCTCCTCTGATGGTTTCTTTGCCTTCTTAAATGTCTCTCCCTTTTTTTTTTCTTTTGCCAATGTGCCCAGACCCTGCCATGGCATGGAGATGGTCTGATTCCTCAGGACCTTGCTGCAGCCACACTGGGGAACATCTCCTCCAGCCAGGACAGCGTGCTGGGAGCAAGGGGAGCTGGGATCACTGCATGGAGGGGCTAGCTGGAGGGACTGTGCTCTCCTTGCAGAGATGCTTTCTCCTGAGCATCTTCATTTTATTTCCCCCCCCCTGGTTCCCATACAAAGCCGGGCAGGCAGTGTCCTGGCAGGCTTGCTCACGGCAGCGCCTGGCCTTTGCACAAGAGTTCAGGAGAAGTGAGATGGCTCCTCCCAGCCCATGTTGGAGAACAGGCACTGGGGCTACTGCCTCCACACATCTCTCTCAGTGGGAGGAAATCCCTTCTCAGCTGCATGGACTCAAGGCTGCTCTTTAATGTCAGGCTCTGGCCTCTGGCCAGGAGGGGTGGGTGGCGTTTCTACCTCCTTGGTGTGGCCGTGCAGCCTGATAGGGGGTTGCTGTGAGCAGGACCCCCCTGTTTCACTGTGTCCCTGCACTGCTGTTGCACCATAACAATTTTTGGGGACCAGGCTGGGGTCTGTAGCAGGAGGGAGAAGCCCTCTGTTTCTCCAAGCAATGGCCCTGCACTGACGGGGAAAGTCACTGCGGAGGACATGCATCAATGCAGGGCAGGGATTTTTTGGGTTAGTACCCACTGAAGCAATTATTTTGGCAGCCAAAGCTGCCCGCTGTCTCTCTGGCAAAGGGGAGGGCAGGCACCAAACCTATTCTCTGCCATCTCGCTGTCGAAAATGGCTATGCATAATTTATTCTACCCAGCTGCTGCTTTAATGCATGCTGATTCAGTTACCAGCAGAGCTGGCAGGGACAGGGCCGGTCTGTTAGGAGCTGGCTACAGGTCCCTGAGCCCCTGAAGGTTAGAAAAGGGCAGGTCTGTGCTGTTCCCATCCCTCCCTCCTGCTCACAACAGTTGCCATGTGGTCTGCAGCTCACAGCCTTTCCTGATGGGATAATCCGTGGCTAAACCCTGTGAGTACCAGATGGAGTTCAGGCCTGTTCATTCTCTGTGTTAATAATCCAGAATGTCATTAATTTCTCTTTCTTATGCGTTGTGGTGGTTTTTAGTTGGCTTTTTAAAAAAAAAAAAAAAAAGTGGTCAGATGGTGATATGAACATGCTTTTCTAAGATCCCTAGGGAGTTAGCCCAGTGCATGTTGGATCATCCTCAGCTTGCAAGACAGCTCTCCAGGTCCAAGATTTGAAAGCAGAGTTACCATCTGAGCCAGCACAATGAAGAAGAGAAAAGTTCTTCTTCAGATGGGAAGACTGCAGCCCCGAACTCCTCTTTGCAAATGTGAAACCCCGTAAAAGCCATTCCTTCCAGATACTCACTGCTGAAATCCTGTTGCTATAAGCACCGGTTCAAAATTAAGCAAATGCTTTGCTTAAGCTCAAATTTAAGTACATGTTTATGTGCTTTGCTGACCCAGGGTCCAGCACTGCACCAGACCTCCAAAGCCAACCGGGGGAAGCAGCAGTGAATCAATACCGGTAGATGGGAAGGCGAGAGGTGGCTCCCTCACCAGTTTAAAGGGATGAAGCGTGGGGTAGTGCAGGGAGAAAAGACCAGCTGTTTTACTGTTCTTCTGACTGAAATCAGAAAGGTGACAGGGGGAAGCCCACTGTGGAAGTCTGAGTCACTGGAGGGTTTTGTTTGTGTTTAGTGATAGTCTAACCACCCAAGTCTGAGCAGCCCTCTCTGTCCCTCCCGACTTGCTTGTGCGTATACCTAGCTCCTCCCAGGGTTGAGAAGTGACTACAACAACCCAGTAGAGTGCCAAGGCTTGTTGCTGTGTTGAGCTGAGCCCTAGCTAGAACCTCACTGCACAGTGCAGGTTCTGACCTGCAGATGGTCAGGGGCTGATTCCCAGCATTTCCAGCAAATTCTGGGCATTGACGTGAGAGAAATCTGTCGCCTTGCTACACTTTGAAGGCATGTTTATGCTTGGTTTGGTTTTATCAGCAGTAGCTGGTTTCTTGCCTCTGTTTTTCCTGCAGGGTTTTTCATTTTGAAGAAGGGTTTTGCAGCTTTGACTCAGGCAATGTCTGTGCTTCAGCCAGAGAAATAGGTACCCGCTGCCGAGCCCCGCAGGTGCCGGGGACAGCTGTGGCACCCAGCGAGCACTGCCTGGTCCCTGCGCTGCCCTGGTGAGGGAACTGCCATGCAGCAACCCGAAACTTTGTTAGAAAAATAATATTCTTTAATTGAGCATCCTATGCTCCTGCTGCCAGGAGCAGATGCCTTTGGGGAGCTGCTCTGCAAAGATACCCCAGGCCCTTCCCGCTCCACAGCTGCCCACGCTGGGAGGTCCAACTTGCACTGAGGACTCGATTTTTGAGTTGAAATGCCCCAACAGCTGGGCCAGAGGCTGTGCTTAGCCTAAACTCTGTGTGTCTCAGCCATCACTCCTTCATCCCTCCTGCCCAGCATTCCCAGCTCCCTAGCAGGGATGGAGGCTGGGAGGGGAACAGAACCAGACTTCTCTCTGCTGCCTGGCAATGCTTGGGCCAGATGGGTACGAGTGCCTCGGCTGTATGCTGCCAGTGAAGGGTGGCCTTGGTGGTCAGAGGTTAACCTGGAGCTGAGCAGATGGCCAGCTCTGCGCAGCCTGGGCCAGCCCTGCTGCCTGCAGCTCAAACCTGCTCCTCTCCTCACTGCCACCCCTCTCTGTGCCGGGGAGGGGGGGGATTGGAGCATTATGCTCAGAGGAGGAGGGAACAGTGAAGGTGTCACTGAGCACAGGCTCCCCTGTGCTTTGTGGCCTCCAGAAAAGTGGTGTCCTTTTTCTCAGCAGAGCCAACAAGCCTCCAGCTGGGCAAGAACAGCGACGCCGCAGCTCTGGTGGCTTTGATGTCCAGCCTAGAGAGGCATATGGAGTTTGCAGAGAAGTTCAGCAGTGTAACAAATCTGGCTACTCCATGAGCAGCAAAGCTCAGTTTTGTCCACTGAGATCTAGAAAGCGGGAAGAAATCAATCCCTTTCCTTGTCGCCATTAATTTGAAGTGTCAGAGATTAATAATTAATTATTTGCGTTAGGTCCTAAAAAATACTTGATAAAACAGACTGCTCTGCCTCAGCACTTCCCTCAGCAGAGGCTGCCTTCATTACTGCGCAGGAGGGATGGTACAGCCCTGCAGGAGCAGGGCACCCTAGAGCGAGGAGTGGGGGACCCCAGAGCAAGGGGAGTCTGCACCTCCCGCAGCCCCTCCATTTGGCAGCTGGCTTGCACAGCCTGGGCAGGGGGAGCAGCTGCAGAATCAGGTTCCCCTCTTCCCAGGATCAGTTTTTACCTTGACGTACTGCCACTCTGGGGTAAAAAAAAAAATAAAAATAAAGCAAGGTGGCAATGGCCAGGAGAGGCAGTGGGCCAGGGTGAGTCGGAGCCATCCTCAGCCGGCACCATCCATTCCCATTGCAGGTTCGGTGGAAAGCCTGTCTCACACGACATCGTCCCCGCAGCCATCGCCAGCCGCCTCCACCCACGCATCCCGCATCGCCGATCCTTCCTTCTCGGTTGACCACACTGCTGCTGATGTGTCTGCCGCGGAGGAGACCCCCAGCGAGTCAGAGTCGGTCTTCCTCCCCGACTACCTCTTCCTCTCCACCGGCGAGTCGGGCAAGCTCAGCCACAACAGGTAGGTCTGGAGTCTGCCAGAGGCGTCGGGCTGGAGCCACCCCCTGCCTGCCCAGTGATGCCCTGGGAAACTGGGACAAACTGGTCCTTGAGCCTTACCACTCCAGGTAGGCTCCTGAGCACAACAGGGGACCGTCAGCCTAATCCAGTTTACAGGGGGCTTTTCATAGCACAGATTACTGGCCGAGGATCGTATGTCGGTCCAGTCCCTTTCCAGGGTGGGTGGCTGGAGAACTCACAAATGGCCTCCCTCCAGACACCCTTTCTGCCTGCTGCTGCCCAGGGTGCTCCACGAAGTGCCCCAGCCCAGCTCAGGGGGGACCTTCCACTGCCACAGGGAAGGGAGAGATTTTGTCCCAGACTGTGGGGTTTGGGTTTTATTTTTTTTTGCTTTGCACTTGTTTGGTTGCAACCAGGAGAAAAGGAAAGCTCAAGTCTGACCTATGTCTCTGTGCAGGTGTGACAGCTGGTCGAATTCAGACAGATCTCTGGAGCAAACCTCCTCGGATGACGTTTTTGTCGACTCCTTGCAGTCGCAGCCCTCCTTGTACCTTGTACAGCCGTCCAGTGCTGGCACTGTGCACCAGGATGGGGCCCCGTTGGCAAATCCCAGCACCGCATCCAGGAACATAGACATTAGCGGGCCACCCAGTGACTTTTCCTCCTCTTCTCCACTGCTGGGGACGCCGCTGACACCAACCTTTCAGATTGACAAGAGCCAAAACACGCTGCCCTACGGTGTAACCCAGCTGGACGTCCTGTCCAACACGCCTCCGCCGCGGCCGCCCAAGCCAACCCACTTCTCAGACAGGAGAGGGGATGAGGTGGGCAGCGGGGTCCTCCAGAATGGGCACGCAGGGATCTGCCGGGCTCAGGTCGCTCTGGTACCTAGGAGGATCTCCTTGTCCAGCTTAGACAACGTGAGGAACTGGAAAGGTGAGTGCATTTCTGAGAGCCAGCGAAGCAGGACTGGTGTGAGGGATGCAGCTGCCCATGAACGCAGAGCGGGGGCCCACCTCCAGTTGTGCCTCCCTGTCCTCCCCCCTGTGAAATCAGACACCACCCAAAGCAAGCCGAAATGCTTGTTTCTAATTAATTAGTGAGCAGGATTCAGACCTGTCCCTCACATCCAGCTCCTGCTCTGTAAAAGCCCCTCAGTGTGTACACATGGGCAGCACTTTGCCTGTGAGCTCTTCAGGGTGCCTCATGACTTGCTAGTTTTTCATGCCCCCTCCCTCTCCAAAAAAGAAAGCAGTAGAAAAAACAAAAGTGAAAAGCCAGCCACCGAATCGGGCAATGCCAAACTCTCTGTTTATGCAGGTCAAAATGTGGGCTTGCACATGGGAAATGCCCCTGTAGCCATGCTACTTCATTATATCCAGTCCTTTCCGTAACAGCAGCATGTCTTTTCACAGCTTAGAGTAAAGAACGGGAAGCCAGGGAGACGCTGGACATGGGATGTAATCCCAGTTGAAACAGGGACTCTGTCCTTGAGCAAATCCCACTCTGTCCTTGCACTTCAGGCAGAGTAGCTTGAAAACCTGCTGCAAAGCAAGTTCTGCTCTGAGCTCAGGTGACTTTTCCACTTGTCCTGGAAACACTATCATCAAAACCAAAAATAACCGTCAAAAACCCCAAACATCAAGGTGCCAAAAACCAGCATACACAGTATGAGAAGGTTTTATTTTGTGGAGCCACAGAACAGAGGAAGGGAGCTGGAATACCTGCCTGGAAATCATCAATTATTTTGCAGTGATGTGTTATTTTTGATGAGGAAGAAAATGTAGGTTTTTAAGGACAAGCATCCTTTAGACCCCTGTAGTTTGAATGACCGACTGGTGTTTGGGGCCCTTAGATCTTGCTCTTAAAGCTCAGAAGCTAAAGCAAGGAGACCTCTGTCCAGCCTGTTTATCAGTGTACGAACAATTCTTGGAAGGTTTCTGGAGAAACACCCATCAGTGGAATTGGTATTCTTAATTATCAGTTACATTTGGTTGCTCCCTGAAAGGTGCTGCTCTTGCTTCTGCACATATGCTGCTCTAGTGCAGCCAGCGTGCTTGAGACAGTTAATGTTCCTCCAACCCAATTTACGCCAAAATGTTTTTAAGAGGATTAAGTGGCCAAATGTCATGTTCTGCTACCGTGCTGCAAGGTTATCTCTGCCTGACAGGGGGCAGCAATGAATTAATAAGTGCTGCTATTTTTTCTTACCCTAAACGCAGCTGAAACTATTTGAAAGGTTAAACTCTGAATTAAAATGTGTTTAACAAGAAAGACTGGAAGAAGAAACAGGGAGAAAGCAGCTGTTCCTCACCAGGTCCCAGAGTGAACCCACTTGCGTTATTTACTTAATTTTTTGCCCTTGGCAACTTGTAAGAGCTGAACAGATGTAATTAACCCAGTGCAAAGGAGGCATATGCTGGTTGCAGTGCCATGAAGGGGAACGAGCTGTACACATATAAGGCACCTCTGTCCTGGCATCTGCTGGAGCATTGTGCCTGAATGTTTTTTTTCCAAAATAATAAATAAATGTAGCTGCCCCAGGACAGTGACTGTGTCTATCTGAATATGTATTTGCACTAACAGTATTGCTTTGTTCTTGTTTAGCACTTCTGCCTTTTATGCTGATACTGCCACAAAGACTCCCAGTTGCAGTGCAGTATTGACATCTCCACCATAAGAGCAGGGGCTGGATTAACATGGTTTCAGGATTTTAAGACATTCCCCCAGAACAGCCATTTTCTGCACAGCAAATAATTTTCCAGGAAAGGATGGTAGTTGTAAGCATCTCCCATGGCTGATCTTCTATGCACTGAATGCTGGATTTCAGGTTTTTTGCCTTTTGCTTCAAAAATAAAATAGACCTACACCAAGACAAAGGCCAGCCTGCACAAGGGGACACTGTGACTGGTGACCTTTTCCCTGGCTGTTTGCTCCCCATCAGCTTGAGCCACTTGCACCACATCTGCATTTCTGGGTGACAAAGAGAAGAACTTCTCTCCTACCATTAAGTTCCCCCATGCACCCTCTGTACAATAACTCGTGTTTCCCTGGCACCTTACACACAAGGCTCCTAAATAACTTTCCAAACAGTAATGAATTAATATTCCCTACTGTCCCTTTTCATATAATTTCCCCAGTTTGACAAATGGGGAAAATAGAGCGGGACTAGAGCAGGATCTGGGTTTAAATTTTTGCTTGGTTGCTTACTCACCACACCACTTTTTCTCCCCAACTGCTCATGTTACAGGAAGCATAAGTTACAGCTGGATTATACATGAACTTGTTCCTTGGTTTCATCATACTTAAAATAGATGTAATCGCTCTGAGATGAAATGCTACTGAGTTGGTTCTGGTCTTAAGTGTCATTGATTTCCTCATTTAGGATAAATACTAGGAGTTATGGAATCTTTATAAAGCTTTAATTTTTTTAGAGCCATATGCTGTACTCCAGAATTATCTCTGTAAGGCTGCACTGCCTTATCACATTTTTAATCACTTTTTTTTTTCCTTGCAGCAGACATGGAAGGCAGTTCCTTAAGAAGTCGGGATAAGAGGCTTAGCTTGAATTTGGTAAGTACTCTGCTTTCATAAATTTAAAACACTGGCGCATGACAAACTTGAGAAAGTGAATCATTTCACATCCTGATAGTCAATCGTTCCTCTCCTGTGTTCAGCAGAAGAATAAAAAAATGGAAGAAGCCCTTGGCTTTGGGCAACTTCTGTGCTGCTTCTTTGTGGCCGGGGGAAGCCTTTGACAGAGGAGGGAGGGGGAGGCCACAGCACTGAGCACCCTGTTTTCAAAGCAGATGAAGCCAGGTCTGTTGTGAAAAGGATACTGGTGGCCTTGAGAATTAAACTGTTGACCAAGAGAACCTGAGAAAACTGCTTATCTCTTGAAAAAAGGGTTTAAAGAAGCCTATCACTTCATGGTCCTGAGGGATATCTCGTCTTCAGGACATAGGAAAGTCTCTGCTCTCGAAGTGGCTGTGATTCAGGGCTCTGTCAGTCCAAAGCTTCCTGACACAGCCTTTAACAGACATGGTTTTATGTAGCACCATCACACATCACGTAGCCAGTCTTCTGCCTGGCGCTGGATACTGTCTAATGTGTGGGAGATCCTTTGCTGCTTGTATGTAAGCTCTGATGGTGGGCAACTTGTATTTTTCTCCCCTTTGAAAGCTTGCAAGGTTTGTGATCAATCCCTCTCACCACTCAGCCAGCACTAACCTGCATAAAATGAATTTCTTGTGTTAATTATCAGCTATCAGAAGCAACATGTAGGCCTGTGCGTCTGTTCTCTCAGCTTCCACGTTTGCAAAAATCTAGTTCATCAGATGTTCTTCTTTCAGATGTTTTTTTTGTTATGAAGGAGCCTCCTTTGTTTTATAGGTCGGAATTACTGCTGGGAGAGGCAAGTGCAGCCTCACTGAAGTTGGAGGATTTAACCTACTTAAGTCACCAGTAAGCTTGGTTCTAGTTCCCAGCAGTGACTTGCAAAGCTCAGAAGTGGACTTCTCCAAAGCTGGAGCGTGCATCTGAAC
The DNA here is from genome assembly GCA_013398815.1 of Ibidorhyncha struthersii. NCBI lineage: Eukaryota > Metazoa > Chordata > Aves > Charadriiformes > Charadriidae > Ibidorhyncha > Ibidorhyncha struthersii. The sequence continues at coordinate 1,272,398 of VZSZ01004489.1, read as the reverse complement.
TCATGCGTTTGTCTCGTGTCTTTCCAGCTTGCGCCTCTCAGAAAGGTCACGTCGGGACTCTCCTGTCCTGGGGCTCGGCTCAGATCTATTGCCAGCTCACAGCACCTCCTGGCTTGCAGGGCGTTAGCTATTCATTTATCGACCTGTTTCTCTTTCTTCTCCTCTTTTGCTTCTGAAGCCCTGTCGGTTCTCCCCGCTCTACTCGACCGCTTCAGACAGCACAGAGGACAGCTACGTACCCATGCGCCCCAGCACCTCTCCCTCCGCGCCCGGCTCCGACTGTTCACCCGACGGCTACATCCCCATGAGCCCCGGCTCAGCCACCTTTACTTTCCCTGTCGTCAGCACTGAAAAACTCACCAGCCCATTACCTGAGCTTCCCTCGGACCTGGAGCCCCCTCCGGTGAACCGAGACCTCAAGCCTCGTAGGAAATGTAAGCTCTGACCTAAAATGCAATTGGCAGCCAGGGGGTCCTGACAGTGGGGACACGGGTGACCTCCTTTGATAGTGTCCTTGGCACATTTTAAAGTGCTTCCTGCTCTAGAAGAGGGATTGAATTGCTGTGTAAGCGGCTTACAGTACTGTAACATAGGATGTGTCTTCAGGGTTGTTGGTGAGCAGAGGAAGAGCATCCATGCCTACTTTTGCAGTGGAGGACCGGGTGGCTGCATTAGCATGGTGCATGGCTTTAGCTCTACTCTGACTGCAAATGACCGAGTGGACGTAGTCTTGGAGAGACAGCAGACTAAATCCTGCAGCTCTGGATTGCGTGTACTGCTGTCTCACCAGCTCCCTGACCTTCCAGGCCATCCAAACACTCAAATACTCGAACTTGATGTGTGGTCTGTTGGTTAAACCTCTGTTGGGTAGGTGCAGCTGTCTTGGTTTAATTAGGAATTTCCTGCAGAAAATTTTACTCATGGTAATTTTCCACTCTTGCTTTTCATGGCATCTCCAAAATCTGGGTTGCACTTCCAGAGGATATACTGGGGACAAAATTCAGCTTTGCAGCGGAGAAATTGCCTAAACCTAGCCTATGTTAAAGCTCTTTGGGCTGCAGAGCCACAGGGCTACTTAGAAATTTGTTCAGGAAATGCTGCTGTGAAGTGGGGACAGAAATTTAGACCACGGCCAGGAAGCAAAGCAAGCTCAGGTCCTTTCTTAGAGGGTTTTGAGAATGGAGTGGGAAATATATGTTGACTGGTGAGAGGAATGATCTTGATCTCCATGCGCAGGACCTTTTTGTTTAGAAAAGATCCCAAAACCTGTTTTGACCTGTAGGCTGAACCAGCCTATCCTCTTGAAGGCAGCACATGCAGAGATTTAAGGCAAGCAGACAGATCTTGTCGGGCATTTGCTCTCCTTATGCCCATGGTATTTACTCTGTTATTTTAGGGTGAACGAGGGACTTTGCTTTCCAGCACTGACTGAAGTGGTCATTTGTTACTTATTTCTGTCTTGGTTATACCAGTTATGTTCTGTGAAATACTCTGATAGTTTCTTGCTGTTAATATAAACCTGCATTTTTTCAGAACAGTCTGTACTTTTCATTAGCTCTGCTATTGGAAATGTAGTTCCTTTTGTATCTACTTGCAGCACGGCCACCTCCTCTGGACTTGAGGAACCTCTCCACAATCCGGGAGCATGCTGCCGTGACCAGGATGTGGACTGTGCCTTAGTAAGTCAACAAGAAACCTGCCGTTTCAATCTTTTAAGCATTAACATTGTGGAATGGAGTTAAAAATAACTTATCACATCCCACAGGAACCAGTTTCCTGGCAAAGTCCACAAACAAAAATTCCCAAGGGCTCCTTCCGGCATCCCCTAGGCTTTTGCTGTCTCTAAAAAGCAAGGCTCCCTTTCATGATGGGCAGCTCCAGTGATGCTCACTCTGCTTTGAAGGTTCCTTTTGAAAAGACTGGAGCTGGTCTGCGCTCTGGTGTGGCTGCTGTGATGGCTAAAAGCTTCGCATGCTTTAATTATTTTTTTTCAAAGCGATAGAGCCTTTTTTGTTCCTGAAAATTAATATAGCAAAAGAGAACCAGATGAGATAAAGATCTGCCTGACTTGCAGCCTGGGTGTAGACTTCTGTACTGGCACACAGCAATTCAGGCTTGATCTGTTGGTGTGACCTTTTGTCACCAGAAATTAGTTGTGGGGTAAAACAAATGCTTTTGGTCCCAAAGCCCAGGTAGTAAGACCAGATGATACTGTTGGGCTCCAAGGGCAGTGAAAGACTCATCTTCAGGGAACACATGAGCAGGGGAGGACTGCAGCCTGCTGGCTGGGGGGATCTTGGCATTACAGGGAAAGGCTGACAGGAGAGCAAGCTTTGCCGAAATGTCAATGCAAAAAACAGGAATTCCCACCAACCTCCTCTGCATACCCCGGGCACTCCAGAAAATGTGTGGGGGAGTTTGCTAGCATGAGAGCCAGACAGGGCATTTCCACTCCCCTGCCTCAGGTACTCATTTGGAGGGCAAAAGGGACACCAGACGGGCAGTTTCTCAGTTGCAGACCCCAGACCCCTCTCCCAGCCGTACAGTCCAAAGCCAGTTAAGCCCATCAGTGCTGCCTGCTGCTTGCTGCCTGTTAGGAAACCCAGTAGCCTGCCTCCCAAGCATCCCTGCCAGAGCGCTGTGGTTAATTAGTGCTGACACAGTGCAGAGTCCCGAAGGATAACTAGCTCGGAGGGAGTTTGCATGTTTTACATTAACAAAACTAAAAAAGAAGTATGCCCGGAACTAATAAAGCAAAAGGAATTATACTGTTCATGCTGCACAAAGTGGCCATCTAATTTCCTAATAACTAACCCCATTGTGTGAGCCTGCAATAATTTACTCACGATACACCTCTGACAGTTATGTTAGTGGAAGAGATTTCTTTGTACAAGGGCTGAGTCGCAGCCATCTCCATAGCACATACACCGTGTGTTCAAAGCCAGACAAGTTCCTCTGCATGCACCTCCAGTAGCTGATTAATTCACATCAATCTCCAAAATGTGGATACCCGCACAACTAAGTAACTGCCCCATCGGCACACATTACCCGGATGAATGATATCTGTCTCTGTGCCCCTTGCTGGGGAATTGTTCCAATGTTTTATGCTTTCTGTCATACCAGAGATGGCAAATGTTCCTAAATCCCAGAAAGAAAAAAAAAATCAACAAAACCACTCATAGCAATACAGCACACTTTTCTGGAACTAAGGAGTGGTTTTGAACATCCTCTCCATAACGCTGCAGCCTTTAGTGTGAGTTTATTCACCATATGGACTGTGTCAGGCTTTGGCTTCATTTCAGAGCATCTGTAAGATGCTTCCTTAACCTCTCCTGTGTTTTTCTTCATAGCAATCGAATGAGCTTTATCTCACCAGAAAGAGACGGTATTAATTCAGCAAGAATATTTGCCAATTCAGTTTCCGGAGAAGAGGAAGAAAGTTACATTCATATGGTAATCTTCATTTTCACACAGCCATCCTTTGCTTTATTCTGCTCTGTCACATTGATGGAGAATGCAGAAGTTTGTTTTCTAAGAAAAATGTTGAGGAGGTTTGTCCTTTGCCTTCTGTTTTTTTAAAAAAATGATGAAACGGTTTTAAACCAAACACACTGGGACCAATTTATGGAGAGATAAGGGAAGCCCTTCTTCTGCTCTGCAGAACTCAGCTGTTCGCCCACGAATGTTGCTGAGCAGTTCCAAGAGATCACAGGGATCAGCCATATTTACATGAGAACTCATTAAGGCAAAGGAAAATTAAATCTTTTCACCTTTTAAAAGTGTGCCCTGCAAAATCTCCTAGGAAATGACAGAAAGCCGTTAGTGCCCTTCCTAAAGAAACACACCAAATATTGTGCAGAAACAGAACTCCCATTAAAGTCTCTTATTGCTTCTGCTTTGGCTGGTGGCACTAACCCCACTTCCCATCCCATGAAAGAAGAACATCTGGCTTTGTGGCTTCCTTTCCTTTATTCACTCTTTAGCCATATCTTGCAAAAGACCAGAATGTCAGTTTCCTTTGAATTTTAGGTGGAAATGGATCTCAAATCCCTTGATCTGAGCTAATGTCTACAGATTTGGCTCCATAGCCAAAGTCCAGCGGCAGTGGCTACAGGAACATACTGCAAAATTGACCACAGTCTCCATGAACCATAGTCTCAAATTTTAACCCACACCTCTACTAGATGAAAATCTGCTCAGGAGGGCAGTTCCAATTGTAACTACTCCCCATTTGATTTTTCTAGTCAAATAAAATCTTCCATACATTTGTGGTCATCTGGGATTTTCCTGATATTAATTTTCAGTTGCCAGATTTGAACAGAATTATCACCTTTTCTTCAAATTCATAGAACGATGGTGGTTAAGATCTGCAAATCTGAGCCTTCAAGGACTTGGGTTGGAAGCTGGGCACAAGTCCTTCCTGATAACACTGAATGAAAATCACCCTGGTTCGCTTGTTTTGCCATAATTACCAGGAGAAAAAAGTGCGCTCAGGTTTTTTGTATGCCACCTTGCAATTAATCAGTGTTATCCCGTGGTTAGTCACCAAAAGGCACCCTTGGCATAGAAAACTCCGTGGGTGCTGACCCTCCTCACTCACGTTCTGCCAGACGAGTCTCCCACCTCACAGTTGTAGTCCTGCTTCCTTTTAGGATCGTGTTTTAAGAGCGTTAAAAGTTTCTCTTCTTTCCCGACAGGAACACAGACAGGCAACATCTCCATACAGTGGTGCTTTTCCATGGACAAGGAAATCTAACCTTGATTACTTAGCATTGGATTTTAATTCTGCTTCCCCATCCCCTGTACAGAAGGTATGAGTCACCTGAAAAACCCCACAGCCTCCTGTCTTTTTGTCTGCTGGGAGGAAAACAAGACCGAGTCACACTCTGCTAGGTGCCCTAAGTATCGTGATAAAGCCAGTCGTGTTTCCAGCTGACTGCATTTGTGGCAGGCTCAAGATTAATATAATAAAAGCACTATTAGGGTGATGACAAGGTGTCCTTAGCCTGACTCATAGGGATGCCGTTAACACGAGCTCGGCAGAGGGCACAAGGCCGCGCTGGGATGCGCAGCCAGGAGGGCTTGTGGGCAAGCTTGTTGGTGCTTGCAGGATCTCTGCATGCTCTTTCATTTTCATCAAGTCTCCACAAACCCTTTCCTGCTAGTTTCCCCCCCATTCTCTTTGCAGTAACAAGTTTACAGCCCATGATAAATTCACGGGATAGAACTGTACCATCTCTTGTAACATGGCAAAATGTGCGTCTTTATTCTTGCATCACCAAAAGCATTTCAATTTCCTTAGCGATGCTGAGAAAATACATTCCTTGTTCCAAAGAGCTTATAACCTGCCCAGGTGGTGGGTAGGTACCACTGCAAAGCAACGAACTGTTGTCAGTTGCGTCCATTTTATGTCCTGTGTATCATTTTCCCCATCAGTTAATACTCCTGGAGGCAAAAGACTCAAGACTCCTAAGCTTTCTTATTTACCACCCCACCCCCACCTCCCACCCCGCAGTTAAAATGCAGTTAGGTTATCCCTCCAGCAGGATCACTCGGATGAGAAGAGAATGATTATCTGCATGGAAATAGCCAGAACAGCACGTTTCCCTCGCTCGCTGTGCTGGGCTGAGCGACAGGGTGACAGATGGATAATTATAGCTAAAGCAGGCTGTAAAGCAATGCTTTTGTCAGCTGATGTCACTGTGAGCTTCAAGGTGAAGTGAAGCAATCAAGGAATAAGGGAAAAGGAAAACGGAAAATCAAGCCAAGTTTCACCAGCATCCCTTTTCAACCCTAAAATTAATGCGTTGGTTTTTTCCTCTCTCTCCCACAGAAACCTTTTCTCTCTGAGGAGCAGAGAGTAGACTACGTCCAGGTAGATGAACAGAAGACTCAAGCTTTACAGAACACTAAGCAGGAATGGACAGATGAGAGGCAATCGAAAGTCTAAAGGAAGAAGATTTGGGATCTGGAGGATGGGTTTTTTTTGCACTGGAACCACAATGTTAATGAAGCAGCTATCACAGTAGAGTTCAAAGGCGGAGAGAGTTGTAAGGTGCTTACAGTCTGTAGAGGAATGGCATTTTTAATGGAAACCTTTGATTTCAGCTGGAAATAGTATGTTGAATGAGTGAGTGGTTCACTGATAAGTAAAGTAATGCATTACCCTTTTTACTGCCCTTACCAGTAAGCTACATGGTACCATTTTCTGGCATGATTCTGCAACGGGTCATACACTTAACGTTAACAAATCCACTACATGTTGCATTAATCTAGTTAGTCCTGCCTTCTCCCTCTGTTGCATAATTCCTAGTTGCTAAAGCTATTTTTTGATATTCCTACAAATACTGTGGGTGCTCAGAGTGCTTTTATGGCCAGCGGGCATCTGACAGGTGTTGGTGACTAATCAACTAAGGGCTAAAATACTGAAACAATAAAAAGAACTTTTTGAATATATAGTGCTTAAGCAAAGAGGATTTTGGAAAATATTTTTCCCCTGGGTTTAAAAGGTCTGAGCTGATGCTGTCAGAAACTCAAAACAGGACTACGTACCCTACCAATGGGACTGGAACACATGGTCTTTGACCCTCTAGACGACGGTCGTCATATTAAGCTTCTTCTCTCCATTGTGGCTCATACTTGTCGCCTTTCTGTCTGATTCCTACTGATGTTTTCTCCCCTATCTTGAGGAGCGTCTTCAGCACAGCACAGCACAGCTGCTCCTCTAGCAGGAGGCTGCAGGCACACAGCTCTTGGCTGGCCAAAAAATAGAAAGGGAAGCTGTGAGCCTGTTTCTACAAGTCTTGGGAGAACTGGCAAAGGATCAAGAATGCTTTCATCTGAACTGCAGAAGAAATGCCATTGGAATTGCTGGTAGCAGTCGTCAAACTGATTGTTTCACTAGACCCACCCCCCCCAAAAAAAAGAGAATTAGGAAGTGCAGCGTGCTCCGCGAGAGGCTAGCAGGCCTGCCAAAATAACACAACAATGCGCTTACGCGGCGTGAGGACCTCTGGGTTCAGGAAGCTTATCTACCTTGGGACTTGTTACAGGCACTATCTCAGGATCACATATGTGTATTGTTAATAACATATTTAACTTTAAAAGCTTAGCTGCAATCTTTATTTTCAGGTGGCACACAGCCACTTGAATCATGGAAGTATGCAGCGCCGCTGAGTGACCCACACTGGATTTGGTCTTGCAGGCTTTGCTGGTGCAGGCATGTCCCACTGGCCATAGGAGGTCCGATCCTCTCAGCGAGGACAGACAGCCAGGACCCTTACGAAAGATTTCCTCTTCGACAGTGCCAAGTCACTGGCCTCCCTTCGCGTGCCTGCTGCTACCGCCTTGTATTACTGTAATCTGACATCCCAAAAACACTGATTTACCAAACAGAGGTTGTAGAAATGTCATTGCAGAAACCACTGGCATTTCCTTGAAGGCTCCTACTTGCTGTCCTTCGTGCACCCGTTCTGCTTCAGCCTTTTGGGCACTCTGGGAGGCTGAGACACGGCCGAGTGACGCGTCCTGCTGGGAGAGGCAGCGTAGCTCACAGAAACGCCATTTTTCTCCTACCTCAAGAGAGCTCAAGTGCTTGCAAGTCTCGCTGCTTCTTTAGAGCAAATACAAAACTGGGGATCCGCGGTGACCAGGCTCTTATTAGCTTACCCTGTGAGAACAACGAGGTTCACCAGCGCCTTCATTGACCCTGGGGCAAACTGGGCACCCAGGCCTGCGGGCATAAAGTGTCCTGGACTAGAGCTGCTTGGAAAAACGGGGTTTATGCCACAGATAGCTGACTGGCTCTTTCCTCCTACTCCACTCTCCCCCCTTCCCCCAAAGCTCTAAAATGAAAGTTAATGTTCATAAAAGTTTGGAAAAGAATTCAGACTTTTCTGTATGAATCTTGTCTGTCTGGTGTGAAACTCAGTTTGTTAAAACCCAGTTGTTTTGTCCTAAAACGGATTTAGGAGAGCTGTGAGCAGCTGTGCCCTGGGTGTGGTATTGCTGCAGGGGAAGTGGGTTTGGGGTGAGGGGTGGAGACCAGCGCCTCCCCGGAGGTGTTAGAGAGCGGTACGCAAGGAAGGGACACACTTACGGAGACGTTTGCCTTTCTGCTCAAAAAAATTGCCTTTCTTGCAAGGTGTGCAAATAACACTTGCCACTGAAAGCTTTTGGTGTATGCCGCAGGACTGAAAGAGTTAGAAGACCAGTTAAAACCAGTAGGGGACAGAAAACATCCACAAAGGGCGGGTAAAATTATGCTGTGCTCCTGCAGACCCCAGATTGCAGCGTGGTGGCATGGCAGCCTCTGATGCAGATTGCAATAGGATACGGATCAGCTCAGGTTTGACTGGAGTGCTTCTTTTCATGTTGTCAGAAAATCTTCTGAAGTGGAATAACACCAAGTTATTGGAGACAACCGACTCACTTGTTATTCTAGTTTATTGTAACAATATTTAAACTTTGTCAAACCTGGCTAATGGGCCATTCAGAAGTTTAGAAAAGAACGAGCTCTGCTGGTATTTTTTTTCCCCCTAAAAGGACATAACCACATAGATTGGTGGGGACCATCCTTAGATCAGAATGGCCCCCATTCAACTTCCGCTTGTCCCCTGCTTGCCCCCACCACTCTCTTATCTTGATCAAATGCTGCTCTCTGGTTTCTAACTTTCACTTTTAAACTAAAAGCTGAGTTTGGGGGTTTATTCAGATTTTTCATTTAAGGTCTATTTTTATACACTGTTCCAGGGTCCCTGACACGCATTCTTGTGTAAGCACAACCCACGAAACAGAAGCAATTAAACAAATAGCAAAAAAAAAGTTTTTAAGAGCGGAGCAGTGCAAGCTCAAGGCTTCTCATTTTTTTTGGTTTAGTCAAATTCCATGATACTCCAAAGAGGGTAAAGAGGAGGAGGATGGTGGGAGGATAGCAAAGGCCAAATCTGCTGTGGCCACCCCGTCATTGAGGATTTTGGTGTGAACAGGGGCACAGGACTGGCATACATACGGGCTGCCACGGTGCCAACACGTAGAGCCCACTGGTGGGAGAGGGGGGGTGGTACAGAGCAAAAAGGAGACACTCTTTAATTAAGCCTGTTCTTAAATACTGATCCCTTAGCCAAAGGGGAAAGAAAACCTGTGAAAGCACCCGAAAACTGAGTCAGCTTTTGACAGCGTCATGTCTGAAAACGTAGCCCAGGCGAGAGCCCTTGGTTAGCGCCGGCTCCGGGGTCAGCCAGGCACACTCCTGGTAGTGTCTTCTTTTTGCTGTGGGTCTGTTATGTGGTTATTTGTACGTATTTCTTCAAAAAGTATCATAAGAGCTGATGCAGGGAGAGGCTCTGCACCTAAATGAGCATGGGGTGGCCAGTGGTCCCGCAGGAAACTCTTGTCTCCTGGGGGGGACTGGCATTGCTCAGGACTTGTAGTGCCTTCTCCAGCAACACTGGGGTTTCTCATTTAAAATGGAGAGGAGCACTAAACGAGCAGAATAGTTTTTGCTTATTTGGAAATGTCACCATGCAGAGTTGCCAGATGAAGCTCGGTTGCAGGACGACGTGGAAAAAAACCCAAGCTAAATGGTTTCAGTCCTGTGGTTATTGTTAGGGCGACCAGCTGGATTCCTCTCCATGAGTGAGCCGGCGTGCCAGCACCCAGGCATGGGAGGCAGGAGATCAGAGATGAGATGGATCTCTTTTAATTAATTTGTCCGTGGCCACTGAATACAGAAATTGCCTGTGTCAAACACCTGCTTGGAATGCATCCTAAAGAGTAATAAAGAAATCAATCTGATCTGAACTTCTTCCCTGGAGCGAGCAGGATTTCAGTACTTACTGGGAGTTACGCACATTCCCCAGGTCTTTGCTCAGTTCAGGTTTAATATGGCCTTATTCGGCAGTCTTTCAATAATCACACATTTGAGCAAGGCATAGCAGGATACAAGATTCATTTTCTTTTTGGACTAAACTGTATTTTCCATTTATAATTCCTTTATTACAGGAGGAAGCATTAGATTCCTTTCTGGCGGATAGGAACACTTTACCTGAGAAATGTCAACAGCCACTTAACTTGAGCCAGGTGTTTTCAACCAGCTTGATTTTGCCAGCGGTAGCACCCGCTCTGTTCCGTGTCACTAATGACATCATAGATGTAGAGTTTGGAGTTGTATTCACTTGAAGTGATTCAGTGGTTTAGTAATTCAAAGACCATCAGACGCTGTGATGAGAATGAAGCACAGGGCAATGCCTTCCCTTTGTTCCCCTGTTCCGCAAAACTTGCTCAGGTTTTTAAAAAAAAAAAAAAAAGCCACCAAAATAGCAGACTTTTGCCATGTCAAAGCCAGAATATTTTTTGTTCAAATAAAAATAAACTTTTGTCTTGTGCAAATGAAGCATTATACATTTTTTGTATATGTAAATCTGTGGGGAAGCATTAAACAGTCATCTCTGTTACGAAGGAGTAAGTCGTTGATAGAGGGAAGGGGCTCGCCTTCCTCATGTTTCATTGTAATGTTCGTTGTATATATTTGTACATTAAACTGTGTATCTTTTTTCTAATAAATTAATATAAAATGTGGCTGTGCTCTTTAATTATTTTGATAAGCTAAGGTGCTCAGGGAGAAAACTTCCACATTTTTCAATTTAATGCTTTTTCTGTTTTTTAAATCTCTTATTAGGCTGCAACTTGTTCACATAAATTATTTGGATGCAAATTCCCAAACAAATTTCATACACCTGTGTATCAGGAAGATTATTTGCGGGTGACTCAAGAAACAAAGAACGATGAAGTTGTGACCTGGGCCGGTGTCTGCATCCTCCTGGGGCCCGGGGAAGCTGCAGCCCCCCAGCTCGGCTCCTGCCCCTGCCGTAGCCCGGGGGCAGGAAGGGGCCGTGTTTACTGACCAAAGACACAAATTTGTTCAGCATATGCTCTGGGCTTGGCTACAAAGACTAGTTGTTATTCAACCTGATCCTTTAATTACTCTGTGCTGAGGAGCGTAGCTGCTGTTAATGTCATTTCCACGTGTGGCGAGCTGGGGACGTGGGATCCTTCCAACACGCCCATCGCGGGATTTTGAAGATGAAACGAGGCAGTCCATGGGAGCAGAGTTGAGCAAGCCTAGCTGCTAACAAGCAAGGCAGTTTGGGAAATGGTTTATTTATTGCTTCAGGCAAGTGTCACTTTTGGATCCGTGTGCCTTGTAATCCTGGCTGGATACCCGCTGCGGTGAGTCGAGGGACTTGTAGCGCTTAGAGTGCCGTTGATGGAAACTTGGCTGCAGGACTCAAGAAGCACAGACACGTGTAATTTAGATAAGCCTACGCCTGGGGCCTTGATACAAGGGAACTGCGTGACATTTTGTGTTCAGTCTTATAGGCAGGGCAGGTTGGATAAACAAAAGGTCAGATAAAGTCTGACTGCCAGTTCACAGGCTGCTTCCATGTCCCCTCTCCAGCCCAGATGGGAACGGCCCTTTCATCAGGGAGTTCTTCCCAGAAAAGTGACCTCCCTCTCCTGCACCAGCTCCCAGCCCCTCGGAGAGAAACAAGCCCTGCCAAAGCCACCGCCACCCCCGCCACCATGGCCCGGCATGTCCCCTCCACAGGGTACTTCCCGGAGCAGCAGAGGTGGCTGTCACACAGGGTCCCAGCACCCAGAGCATCCCTGCGGGCAGGGACAGCCCGGCCCATGGGAGCCAACCCCCTCTGAGCCTGCGATGAAGAAACTGGGCTCTGCGAGTAAACGGTGACAAAACGAAGCAGTACGAGGCTGCATGAAACTCAGGAAGCTCTCAGGCTTCTCACGCCTCTGTGCAAAGTGCTTTGGTGATTAGATAATAAGGGGAAAAAACTGACAGAATGACTGTGCAAGCACTTGGTAGAGGTTAGCCCCTCTAATCACATCCGCAGTTTCCAACCATGCAAAACACTTCCCTGAAGCAAAAAGCTGCAGAGCAGCTGGCCAGTTACCAAACTCAGGTCATCTTCACGGGGCACGAAGGACAAACCCCTCCAAAAAGGCAGTCATTCCCTATTGCCACGGTGCTTTTTACTTTTTAAACTCTTTTGATTAAGAGTGCAATCGCTCCGGTCTTTTTTAGCCTGAGATGCTCAATAGAGCACTACCTTAAAAATGGGCATTCCTGTGTAATTGTGTCCTCACGGGGGACTGCATCAACAAAACAATACAGGTCTTGAGATATCACAGTGGTCATATCTCATTTCTCTCCAGTAGATCTCCAAGAGCTTTGGCGAAGGGACTTGTGCTTTATTTCTGATTTTTCTATGTGTGCTTTGAGGGACGGTGACTCCCCACCAGAGACGACACCCGGGTCTGCGGAATCTTAGACCTGCCCTTTTCGCCAGCAACGAATGCAGGCTGCACGCTGTGTTTTGACAGGTCTTAAGATCTGCATTTCCCCATCAAACAGCATCTAAAGTTCCTCTTCCAGTTGTTCAGGGCAGAGAGCGCAGAGGGACTGTGCTCTACCGGTTATACATATTTATAGGAGCACGCCGGGTGTCAGCAGCACCACATCCAGCGCTTAAACACAAAGGATGGGTCTGGCGGAGGCTCAGCCCCTTCCCACCTGGGGAGCTGATCCCAGGCCCTGTTGTAATGCAAGAGCAAGCAGGGAGCAACCCAACCTTTCACTCATTGTCCTGTTTTGTTCTACTTTGATATTTGATTTTCCTTTCACATCCGACTTTAGCATCAGCTCATCGTTATACAGCCCCGACGTGCCCTGCTCTGGCAGCTTGGGGATGTCAGCATTGGCAAATTTGTCACTGTGTATGAGCCTGGAAAGCCCTTGCTCCACTGGTGGGCTCTTATCGACGGCTTTAAAGCTCAGCACAATTTGTGGGTGCTTTTCTTGCATGAGTTTGTGGCAGTTGTTGTCGCAGTTTCATTTGCTGCTTCGTTCAAAGACGTTCAGTGCTTTGTCCGGGACCTCAGCTACTTGGAATTGCCTCTGACTATACCGCTATCTAGAGACGCTTGGTTTTGCTACCGCTGCTGTTATTTCTTGGCTTCCTTCCCCACATGAACAGCACAGAGCAATGGGGAAGACTTACTCTGCATTTTTCCCCACAAGGAAAAAAACGCAGATGCCCCACACGAAAGCAGCAGTTCGGCTGCCCACTCCGGGAGGATGCCACTCTGCAAACACCTCGGCTTTCTCTGGGAAGGCACAAAGCGTTTTGTAGCATTACGGGACAACGGAAAAGGTGAAACATCAAATGAAGGCAGTGCTGGCAGGTGTCTGCCAGTGCCAGAGGGGATGCCAGAAGGCAAACATAGCTTTTATCTTTAGGTTTCCAGATCAAAGTTCTGGACAAGCTTTCAGTGCGACCTTTTGTACAGCCTGAGAGAGACAATCCCGCTACAGGGAGAGGTGGAGGATTGAGCAATAAAGGGATTCATAAAATCTCTGAGGTCTCGGTAACTCTTTGGTCTCTCTGTTTTGTATTAACGTAGCTTTTGGGAAGCAGCCAGGCTTGCCCAGCAAAGGGAGCCAAGGTTTCCAACAGGAGTGGGGTTTGGGTGCCTCCACCACTGGGGCATCCAACTGAGATCCCCTTCCACAGCTGGGCTTTCAGAGGGGCTGAGCTGTTCCCCTTCAAAACTGAAAATCCAGACTGGCAGAGGCTGAGATTTGCCCTTGGCTACGGGAGCAGGCAGCCCTCCGTCATTCACATCTCGGGGTGTGCTCTTTCAGACTATGAACTATTTATTTTGAAGCACTGAGCAAGCCTGACATACTGACGCTGGCAAATGAAGGTCCCCAAAAAGGGTAAAGGCTTCCCAGCAGAAGACGTATCTGGACTTTGGTACCTATTTTATCCATCATTTTATCCATGAAAATGAGGCGGTCAGCAGGATAGTAGGCAGGCTGTTTACAGTTCAAAAATAAGAGATGTTGGCTTTAAAGTTTTTTTTTAAAATAAAAAGTGGAAGATTCATCATTTCTTTGGTTTGACTTCCTCCACAGTTAGTCAGAAATCATCAGGAAATGCCACCGAAGGAAATCCGTCCTGTTCTGCCTGGTCAGCACAAGGAATGTGCGCACGCAGAGGAGGACGGGGAGGGGGGGCTCTGGCTCTTCCCAGGCAGAGCTGAGGGATGCAGCAGAGACAGCTCAAGAGCAAATCTGCATGACATGTAAAGTAAAAATGACAGGGAGACAAAATGAAGATGGATTTCCACAATCAGCACATCCAGGATCTGACTTTGGCACAAAACAAAAATTTGGAATAACTCCAGAAATGTCAGTAAATTTTTTTCCATGTTTATACATAACACAAAAGCATCTTTCACTATCCACATACCTCCTCAGACTTTGCTTTTCTCTAAACAGCTCTGACTGTTAAATGATACACAAAGGTCATCAAATACCTTTATTTCTACTGCAGACTTACCCATTTCCCTGCACTCCTCTCACTGGACCACACCATTACTCCCTCCACAACCTGCAGCTGGGTTGGCTCAAAAAGCACTTGAATGCTGTTATTTACCTCCAGCCTCTGGATTAAGTTGGGAGAAAGGGATGTTTTGGTGTTATTCCATCAGGTATGGTAGCCTGTACACTTGCAGCTGCAAAAATGGAGGCATCTGAGCAAAGGCACCATTTTTTTCCATTGGCAGTGCAACGTTAATCCTCCTAACAAGCTCTTGCTAACTCTGCTGACCGCAGGTGTTCATTGAAAAGCTAGAGGCAGGAGCGTGTGGAGTGGGAGGAGGTGAGAAACAGAGATGTGCAGCAGTTTGGAGCAAAGAAAAGCGCAGGTGTATCCATGAGGTTTGTTTCAATCCTATAGCAAAGGTTAAGTAGGTGAACAACCCCAAAACTCAGTTTTACAGGTGAGTACAAAGTCTATACCTTTTCTAGCAACAGATTCAGAACAGTATACCTGTATTGTGTTACTCTATAGTAGTGAGTAAAACGTGCCAGGCAGCGAAGCATCGTTCATCAGCTCTTTGCATCACTCTCTAGCTCTGACTTGTGCCTCTCCGGAGGAGGCAGAAGCAGACAGGCTCACCCTCAGGGCCTCGTCAGCGTCCCCGACAGCAGAGCCCGACCCATGCCGGCAGGTCCCCAAGACACCCCAAGAAAGATAAGGAAAATAACCTTTACAGGCAGAAAAGCAGGTGTGTCCCAGCCCAGCAGACACCGTATCCAAAGAATTTACAAGCAGAAAGAGGAAACGGCTCTGAATCACGTCTCGCATTCATTAGGGTTATTTGTCCTACAGGTGCCTTTGATCCCGCTTCTCGAGGAAGCGGCAGGTTCAAGGAGCTTCATGGTATGAGGAAACCCCCAAGGTCCTTCTGGCGGGGAAAGGCTCGGCAGGTCCAGCCGTGCGGCGGCACGGAGCCTGTACCTGGCCGTGGGGACGGCTCTGTGTGCCCGCCGGCCCTCAGTACGGGGGCATTGGCTTTGTTTGACAAATACGTAAGCTGTCACTTAAGCTTGAAAGCCCCGTATGAGCTCTTTTTGCTGCGTGGATCAAGAGGAAAACACACCCAGCTGCTTGCCCCTTCTCCCTTACGAAGCACCCTGGAATAAGTCTCAGCCTCGTACCTGGGGGAGGGAAACCTGCAGCCCCAGGAGGAGGCAGAAAACATCACGCTCAGCCTACAAATACCGTATCTCAGCAGCAGTCGGGATGTGCTTTCTCAGTATCCCCCATGCAATTCTAAATGGTCAGAAGAGACTTAAAAATCGGATTTCCCTGATAACGCTGACATTTGCACTGCAGCCAAGCGGAGTCCTCTGCCTGGAAAACATTGGCGCAAAGGCTTCCCAGTGCTGCGGAGCTGCGGTCAGTGTGAGATGGGATCAGTAACTCCAGCCCAGGGTTGAGCAACCTGTTTGTCAAACCACGATCTGGCCGCTTCCCGGGGCGGTGCTCGCTTCCCCTCAGCCGTCGCAGTACGAAGGGCCAAGGGCAGGGCAGGCGGGGAGAAACCCAGCCAGAAAAGCCACTAGGCACGGGGGCAGACGGTGCTGGGCAAATGCAAGCCCTTCCCTGCCATGCCCAATGCCTAACTGCTGCTCCCGCAGGGAAATTACAGCCCAGGAGCCTCCGGCATGGTCAATCACTCTCGTAGGAGGTTGGCAGAAGCTTTAGGATGTGCTTAAGGTGTCCAAAGACGTCTGTAGCTGAGTGGGGGGGAGCTCAGGGGAATACAACTTCCACATCCCAAAACATTAGCCTTTATTTTGGCTGGGAAAGCATGATAGTAGCTGTCCTTCAAAAGGTCTAGAGCCTCTCCTCATCTGCTGTTCACATCATGTGTGGCCCCACGGCTGTCACCCCAAACGGGAAGGGAGAAAAAAGGGAAACTACTTTGGTGAAAGAAGGCACTCGGTGCTAGCGAACAGCCCCCATAAAGATTTTCAGTTGTCATGGGACCTACTTCGTGCAGTGATTGCTTTTTTTTTTTAAATAACGAGCCTCAGGAGATATCACAAGGCAAAGCCAGAGGCAAGAGCCAGCGCCCAGTTCTGGGGGCCATAAGTAGCCTTGAAATAAATCTCTGCTGCTGTCAAGGCAGAGAAGAGGAACCGCCACTGTTGCCTCCTTCAAGGCTAATCTTCCATCTCGACTTGTGAAACCTTCCAGGGGGAAGTGGTCGATCTCTAGCTGTTGTTTGGAGTCATTTTCATGGAAGTCTCCAAATAGATGTTATGCCTCAGTGCTGAAGAGGGCATTTTTTAGAAAAGTAAACAAAATGCTGCTGCCACAGACCACATTTTGTCGAGGATGGTACTGAAAGTGGATGAAGTTCATCTGTATTCCTCCTGCACTCTTCCTGCTCACTTTCCCATATGCCCGCGGCAGAGAGAAACGAGCCCGGCAGCAACTCGGGCAGCCGAGCGCAAAGCAGAGGGGAAATCCAGGACTTAGACCTTCAGGGAAAAGCAATTCACCTGGATTTCTTTTCACAACAGGGCGTTTTTCATCAACTCATTGGCAATAAAATCAGTCCAGGTGCTGTTTTGGTCGATGGCCCGCTTCTGCCAACACCGAATAACCTGACTCTTGCATATACCAAAGTAATCCAGGATTTCTGATGGGGGTTGTTCTGCTGTAACACTGAGTTAAGACACATAGGAGAGAGCTCGAGGACGGCTGGCAAGCAGTGCTCGCCTCCTCCTCCCCGGGATGCTGCCCCGTGCCTCGTGCTGCCGGACACCTTCCCCATGCGCTTCACTTCACAACCCAGCTGAGAAACACTCCCAGCCCCGAGGGGCTACCAACGAAATAGTACGTACTGGAATTAAGAGAACCCCACACCTATATCTGTATAAAAACTATTTATATCTGTATAGTGTGTGTGTATATAGACGTAGCTTGAGGACATACATATGTATATGTATATGTATATATTCTTGAGAAGCATAAGACAATCTGTCTCTCGCACTGGGACTCGGAGGTGTGCGGGGGCCAGTCTGGAGCTGCACCGTTCCCACAGCGAGACCATTTTCTATTTTGGTTTCTGCCTCACTGCCCGGTGCCTGTGCCCACCAAAACCTGGGAGACTGTACATGCCAGCAGCGCTCTGTGCTGACGGAATGGGCAGGGTGGGGAAAGGGAGAGGAAAACGCTATTTCTCCCTGTCACCTCCTCCCGTGGCAGATGTGACCGCCACCAGCAGTGTGTGCCGTGACGGGCATGCTGCAAAACACCATCCAGCTGTGGTGACTTCTGTTTTCAGCCCCACAGGGGGGAACAGAAAACAACTTTTCATTTTGATATTTTTATATATCTCAATATTGTGCAGGTCTGAGCCCACATAGTGGCTCCTGGTGTTAGGGTTTAATAGTCCATTAAGACAAAGCTGACAGTGCAGCCTCCTCCTTCCAGCCACAGTACTGCAGCCCTGCTGATACCCCTGGCACTACAGGAGGGTCACCACGGGCAGAATTGGCACCGCTTTCTGCATACCCTATATGTAGACCCACATCGCTGTTGTCTTTGGAAGATGAAGGTGAGCTATGGGTTACAGAAGTCAGCAATTGTGCCACCCATAAGGATTTTGCTTCTGATCCCTGATCAGGTCAGTCGATGACAGTGGCCAGACTTCACTTTTACCCGCTCACATGTTGCCTGTGGGATTTACTGCAATATTGGTCGTCAGTCTGGGTTTGCCAGAAGTGGGTACCAACCTACCGGTTGCTGCTGGGATGGGATGGGAGCGGTGGCACTGACCCGGCAGGTCCTCACCACGAGCAGCACAGGTGCTGCCCTCCAAGTGTCCAGGCATGCAGCAGGACTGAGGTGTGAGCACCAGATGAGCTGCAAACACAGATCGGCCTCGGTAGAAATATCTCCCCTCCAGTGCCGGGCGCTCCGTGGTGTCCCAGGGAGATAAGGCAGGCAGTGGTATCTGGCTCTGCCCAGGCGCTGGGCTGCTCTGCACTTGGGTGCACCAGCCACGCGCTGGGAACCCGCCAACACCCAGTGGCTTTAAGGTGGAGGGGCTCTGAGCCACACTGCAGCCATCCATTCCAGGACTGTGCTTCCCAGCACTATCAGTTTTGCATGCAAGAGGCTTTGCAATCCCTATTCTTGTTATTTTTACCACTTTTTACCTTCTGAAGCAGGCAGACAACCGTCCATGTTAATGCAGCTGTTTTCACCCTGTGGCGCATGGACTTTTGCGGTCGTTGGGCCGTTCCCCAGACAACCCATGGAGGGTGGTGATCCCGGGTGCCAGACACGGCGATACCCATCGCCCCAGGAACACAGTGCCTGTCGCAGCTAATCTTGGGCTGAGGCTGGTCCGTTGCCCCCCACTCCCAAGCTGTGACCTGTTGGGCACCAGCCCTCGACCCTGGTCCAGCAGCAGGCAGCATTGCCGTGAAGGACGGCTCGACCGATGGTGCCCATGATAAGCACCCACCCGCGGCTGCCCGGCAGCCCCTGCAGCCCTCCCACGGCCCCACAGCCTTCTCAGCTGCCATCCCGGAGGAGAAAGCAATGCCATTTCTTTCACAAGCTTCAATGCACATATAACCCTGCTCTGACCGTGTCCACGCTCACTGCTCTCAAGTGGGGTTTTGCTGCTCCCCCCGGGCATGGACACTGCAGCTTCCCTGTGGGTGAAAGAAGGGACTCGGGGACCACGAGACTGTGTCATCTGGGCCAAATCAGCTGCAGTTTTCCATCACCATCCCTGGCGCATCTTCTGCCAGCCACAGGGGTGCCTGAGGACAAGGAATCCTCCTTGCACAGCACCACAGAGCCCAGTTCCCTGCAGTGCCTACCAGCGCATCGCCCTGTAATACCGACCCCACTGCTGTGTGAGGAACAGAGACTTCATCCATCAATAAGAAAGTGTGTGTGCTTGCATATTAAATCACATACTCGCATTCAGCAAATAAAAACGCTGTCAGAAGCGGGGATGCATTAGGGGTTGCCAGTACTCACTTTCCATTTTCGCTGACTGATTTTATAGACAGAAGGGGAACTCTTACAAAAACAGGACTGCAATTGTGACGTGACGTTTAAGGGCGTAGGGATGGTGAGACCTGTAGTAAGAGGTGATATTGTTGAATGGGCATGATGGTGTAGCTGGAGAAAATAGCAAGCAACTCTTCTGCACACAAATGCCTCTGTCGTTGCCGGCACGCGCCTTCAGCCTGTACAACTTCAGTACTTCAGAATAAAACAGGAGCCAAAGCAACTGACCGCAATGCAAAAGCCAGTCCATGACCAGCCATAGTTAAGGGGTAAAATAGTAACAGCATGAACAGCTAATGAAGGCTTTGGTTTTAACTTATCACAATGAAAGGTAAAATAAAGCCATGCTTGCTGAGAGCGAGACATGCACATGGACTTGTGCCGTTAACATGTACATGTTTCACACTTTGGAACTGTGCATAAAAATCAGCCTCAGGGCTTTCAGCAGCCAGAGGAACCTCATGCTGGCTACCTGCAGAGCACGGGGCACTGCCGGGCGTACCTCTGCCCTCAAACATCACCATCTGGCAGAAAAGAACAGGTGCAATGGAAGAAGCATTGCTCTGTAACCCCTTAAAAACACCTAGCAGAGGAGTAAATGGCTCCTCTCTCCCCTGAGCCCGCCCCGAAGCCTTGCAGTTGTCAGCTAATTAATTTGCTGTTGCTCTCCTTGGCTTTTCTCCAGTGCAATCAAAAGCAGGCCAAGCCGGGTGACGCTCCCGGAGCTGACCGCACACACTTCCCAGTGACCTCACCTCATCTCCAGCATGCGGACAAGTGCAATACCCCTCCCGGCTGCATGGCCACACACCCCAGGCAGCCTCTGCCCACCCCCTGCCCCCGGCAATATGGACCCCCTAAAAAAACCCAGAGAGGTTTATGCAAGTTGTTTGCCATTTTTTTCCCTCCCAGGCAATGGAGTGGATAGCAAAACATCAACTCTGTAGCGATGCTAGATTGTGAAAATGGCTATTTTACTGCTGTTTTGTACACCCGTTCTGACCAATGGGATGACGACAGCTTGTGTAAAAAGAAAGCAAGAGCCCAGAAAGGAATGTGGCACTATCTGCTTGTCCGACTTTCTAAAAATACCGTGCACGACTCTGTCACCTGCACAGTAGGCACGGCAGCTTCTCCCATCCGTGCCGGGCTGATGGGATCTGATTTTCAGCTTGTTTTCCTGTAAGGTCACACTCCGTCCGTCCCCTCCCCAGTAATCCTTGAACACGCTGCCCACCTTACTCTCAAAGGAGTGGCTCTCTGGAAAATATTAAGGTCTTGCAAATTTTGTGAGAACAGGTAATCAGGCTGAGAGAAGAGTGAGGCAACAGAATGAATTAAACCCTGGGAAAAACCTTAATAGGAGTCTGTGCCTTATTAGACACCAGAAAATCCACTCTTTAGTCAAGGTTTCTCTCTCATGTGGATTTGCTGGCGTTTAATGAAGCGTGAACTCCCATTAAAGCTTTTCCTGTGGTTAGGACATTTGCAATGTGTGGCTTCTCTGATGTTTTATAAGCAACAGAGTTGTGCTGCAGCCTTGGAGAACTCAGGCTGACAGTCCCCAGGCACAGACTCCATAGAAAGTTATTTACTAGTTTATTTATTAGTTCTGTGGTGCATGGCACTGCTTGTTAGATCCAGCATTTTCCCATAAAAACAGACAAAAGGACAAGAGAGAAAGGCATGCTGCGTACGGTGGGAGCCATNATCCCATCCCATCCCGTCCCGTCCCATCCCATCCCATCCCACAGCATCTGCTGCAGCACCAGCTCAGGTTCCTTCCCCCACTGTGACCACCCCCTCATCTGTCTCTAGGTGTTCTCAGCTACCTCCCTGACCACCCCAGTTTTAGTTAAATTCTTAGTGTTGCCAGTATCTTGACTGGGTTCATTTTAGCTTGTATAAAAAAATTAGACTTGTATAAAAAAAAAGAAATCCATCTCCTGGATGATTTTGAATCCACTGTCTTTCAATGGTATTGACTTAGTGCTTGTTCCATCAGCAATGACAGGTAATGCAAATAAGCATTTTGGCTTCAAAACACTTGTAACACTTTACCGTTTGCCTCTACTTCCATTTTTCCCTTTCAGGATCAGCTTTTCAGAGGTTTGTGAGCACCCAGTAACACGGTGAGATGCCTCAAGGGCATTTCACAAGTGCCTTAGCTCGTTTGTCCTTGTCTTTTAATTTTTATTTTTAAAGTCTGGATAAAAGGTATGTGCTGGTTTGCCCTTATCTTCTGTTTTGCTGACACACTCGAGGAATTTTATATGTTTTGAGGTGGAAGAGTGTCTTTTACAGACTTCCACAACTTTGCCTCTATTAATACATGCTTAGCCAAATGTCTCATGTTTATGACCATTTTTTGTTCCCTTTCATTTATTTTGTATGAAATGAATGCCCACTGGGCTGTAGTTTCCAGGACTGCTTTAAGCTGACTTTAATACAAGATTGTTTTTCGTTGGCAGTGTTACATGTTTTTGGAGGCTGTGCTGCTGGTTCCTTCCCCCGCTGCCACGGTGCAGCCCCACAGCCCAGCCAGCATCCCTGCTCCAAATCCTCCTTCCTAAAACCAGGTACGTTCTGCTTCCTCGTCGAGGACGGA
Source organism: Ibidorhyncha struthersii (assembly GCA_013398815.1). Lineage (NCBI taxonomy): Eukaryota > Metazoa > Chordata > Aves > Charadriiformes > Charadriidae > Ibidorhyncha > Ibidorhyncha struthersii. Next base: position 1,250,315 of record VZSZ01004489.1, on the reverse strand, counting down.
AACATTGTGTATCCTCTTTGGTCCAATGCAATAATTTTTGTAATTTTGTTAGGCTGATGATTTTAGCTTTCTTTTTTCTCCAGGGTTATTGAGTCTGTGGTTAAAATGATCAGTGTCAGGTGGGGAACAGCTCTACTGGTCCTGACCAAGAGTCCTCCAAGCTTCAAATCTTGCTTTTAAGCCAGAGCCAGAAAGCAAACACACACCCAAAATGCTAATATCATTGGCCAAAATAAAAATCCTCCTTCTATGGATTGCTATAAAGCACAGGCTGCGTTTCTGCCCCTTTCTCTCCTGCTCTGAGGGGCAATGTGGATTGTGCTGCTCTGAAAATCAGACCTTCTCAAACCCAGTGGTGCCCACCTCACTGCAGGTGGGCAGGTTCACAGCCCCTGACAAACCAGGCTCTGCTCTCCTGCTTGGAAAGGTTTCCAAAACATCACTAGTTATGGTCTGCATGGCCAAATCAGCCCTGGACGTATGGCTGTGGCATCGGCACCTGCATGTCATCTTTGTCTAAGTGCCCCAAAAAGACTCTTGTGACGAGGCTCCCTGAAATGAGTGCCAAGGTGATGGAAAGAAGATGGATTGATAGATCGGTCAGCAGCCAACCCAAACCCTCTGAAATGTCTGGAGCAAGGCTAGCTGTGCCATTTTCTCAGATGACAACCATGTTTAGTTAGGTGTCTGCTAACGCCAGCAGTGACTGTCCATATCAAAACTGCTCACGTGTACGTGTACACACACACACACACACACGTACAGGGTTCTGGAAAATAAACAAGGCTTGTCCTGGGGCAGCTCCAATGCCAAAACAGAGCTCTGCCCCCCCGCTACCCACTGCTTAAACCAAGACTAATCTTCCAAGCCTTCCAAGCAAACTTCAGATTCTAAATTTGCATGAGGTTCCTCAGTCACCTCCTGCTTTTCAGAGCCTATGAGCTCTTATTAAATTTATAATGTAACAGACCAAACCGGAACAAGTTACAGTAATTATATTACACTGACTACATCATATTGTAGTATTTATTTTATCTTTTAAAAAATACTGAATTGTAACATCAAGGAGAGGAGTCAAAGAAAGGGGACTTTCATTAACCTTGGTTAAATGCTCACCAGTAAGAATCAGAACAGCTTCTTCACCAAACAGAAACTCTTTTATAGGGAAGTATTTCAGAAGTAATACAGAAATCTTCTCATATATGTCATCATTGGCAGCAATACACCTGCAGGGAATAGGATTAGTCTAAGGGAAGGAACGGCAGTGGGAGCTGTGGGGCTCCTGCCCTTCTGTCTCCCAGCACTTTCGCAACTGTGGCATAACTCCAGATTGTTTTTTCCTTTCCCTTCTTTCTTTTCCTCTTTCTTTTCTCCCTTCTCTATACAAAGTCAGCAGTTTAAAGTTCAAGCTTGACTCGCACTTTGAGAGGCAGAAGTTGGCGATGGCTGAGAGGCCACCGCTCCTCAACAGCAGCTGGATGGAAGGAAGGGGCAGAGGAAGCATGACTGACCCTCATGTGACAGGAGATGAGAAAAAATGTGTGATTTTTTCCAGTTATATACTGTTGAGCCCAAATTTCACGTCTGCAGGGGACCTGAAAAAGGGGCTTAAAGGCCCCAGGGATTGCATCTGATTTTGTGCATCTTGTGGGCTCCAAAACCAGCCCTGAAGCAAAGCTGGTCACAACTCAGGGTCTCTTGATGGTGCTGGAGGAGAGGGCTTTATCTGGGATCGAGACAGGATTAGTCCAGCAGGGCTCACGGCGTTGGCGGGCCCTCCAGGAGCGGGCTGGGGCAGCACAGTCACCCTTCTGGAAGAGCCGCAAACTCCTCTCACCACCGCTTCTCCAGCCACACAGTGTCTTGTGGTGCCAAACGTTTCAATGGAGGAGATGCGCTTTAGCTTTCTGAAGCATTGGCCTGATTTCTGGAGGCAGAAATCCCCCCTCCTTTATTCCAGAAAGCATACCAGATAGTAGACTACATGGAGAAAACGTAGTAAGAAACTGCAGATTAAAGTTCATTAAATATTTCTGCTGCAGCCTTTTTTATTTCTTACTTGTTCCTTATGATGCATAATATCAGTCATAAAACTCGGAAAAACAAACAGTCCAATTTTGTGTTAAGCACAATACGTGGGCAAGCAGCTGTAGATACATTTTTTTCTGAGTAAATTTCCTCCAACTGATTTTTCTCTTGCCATTTTCAGACCACATTTGTTTGCCACTCTGTACATTTCAGAAACTTTACTGATGTCAATGAAACATAAAGGTAAGTGGATCTGTTCCAGATTCACACACAAATAAGCAAGTGCCATTAAAAAAAGGATCTTTTATGGTTTACTCTCCCAGTCAACTTTTTTCTTTCATGGCTCCTCTCTGTACATCACTTCTGTCCTTCCACACACAAAGTGAGGCAGGAACTCCACTCTTCGGTACTCATCTTCCTTTGCATCTTCACGTTTTTTCCTTGTTTCATTATTTTCACACTACATTTTTAGTATTAAATTACTCTTTTAAAGAGCTGCTTATTCAGGCCTGTCTCTCCCTGGAATTCTCTCTGATCCTGCACTAAAAACCCAACTCAGACTTAACGCTGATTCTGCGTTTCAGCCAGGCAATCTCTGATGCCAGACTCATGATCTGATCTTTTCGTATTTTGCAGTTACACAAGGTTTGGATGAATTTAGCTGTAGAAAGTCCCAGTTCTGGAGCTATACTTCGTACCCACATTTTACAGCTCAGACAGAGGGAAACGAAGATCTCTAAAAGAGACTGGCAGAATATGGTACCCATAAATCCAAGTTGGACACCAGCGTGTGGGTTTTTTTTCTCTCATGTCTCTGCTGAGGTAAGAATTAGCATTGAAACTCATTCTGGTTTTAAGTTTTTTAGATGGTGCTCGTCTCTCATTTCTCTCCCAGAAACCTTCACATCCAGTAGCTAATTTCAACCACATCTGACGCAGTAAAAATCCCCAAGACACTCTGCTTTGGCAAAACTCATGGAAAACAGGGAGCCAGGCAGAAAGGACTCTCAGTGCCCCTGCAGGGAGAAACGCTGGGGCAGAGGTTCACCTCTTGTCGGGGCAGGGAATCAGCCTCGAGCCCCCATCGCAGCACCCAGAAAACCCAGCTCTGCTGACGCTGCTGCTGGTCACAGAGCTGTGTTTTCTTCCCCTGCGGGCAGCCCTGGAAGCGAGGCGTTTCTCAGTCACCACTTCAGTGTCCTAAACTGTGCGAGAAGCAGCTTTGCTTACGGCTTAACCTTCTGTGGAGACGCCTTGCTGTCCACCAGAAAAAAAGCTGATGGCAACAGTTTAATTCTCCCAGGTTTAAAGTGGGATTGAACAAGTCTGATTAAATTTAGAGTTTTATAATTTTTCGATCGCTATCTCAGTATTTGTAAAAAAAAAAAAAAAATTTAGTACTGATTTTTATCTCACCTCTATCTATCAAAACAACAGCCACCAGTAAGGTAGGTTCTGCAATATTTTGTGTTCAGTGCTGTTGAGCAGATGGTATTTATTGACAAACCTGCTGCTAAACTGTTTGCATTCCCGGGGCTGTAGGTGCAGCCAGCCCGAAGCACGTTCACTACTCATTACTGAAATACTCATTTCCCTGGAAAGCCATCTGTGTCATTCAGTCATGGCAGAAGCCCAGAAATTTGCCATTCCCACCACCGCCACCTCCCCAGCACTATTTATACGTGTTGGTGCCTGGACTATGTTTCCTGTCTCTTTTCTGAAGCCCTCATCACCCACCCTACAGTAAACACAGGGCACCAAGATGAATGAGATGTAAATTCATAGAATCGTAGAATGGTTTAGGTTGGAAGGGACCTTAAAGATCATCTCGTTCCAACACCCCTGCCATGGGCAGGGACACCTCCCACTAGACCAGGTTGCTCAAAGCCCCATCCAACCTGGCCTGGAACACCTCCAGGGAGGGGACATCTACAACTTCTCTGGGCGACTTGTTCCAGTGCCTCAACACCCTCACAGTAAAGAATTTCTTCCCAATATCTAATTTAAATCTAGCTTCTTTCAGTTTGAAACCGTTACCCCTCATCCTATCACTACGGTCCGTGTAGAATTTCACCCAGATACACTGTCTTACTAACAAAATTAAGTTCTGCATTGCATCAGAAATGTTGATGTGTCTGTTATGGTGGACAGATGATGGCCCAGATTGGCTTGTCACTGATTTCCTCCTCTCTCTACTGACACAAATTCCTTTTCCTTCACTAACAGATTCATACGACATCTGATGTCTCAGTAGTCTCATATATGCCTAAGTCTTTAAAAATGTGAACAACACCAGATTGACAGTGGATATGAACACAGAGGTTTCCCAGAGAGGTTGGGGAATCTCCTTCCTGGGAGATCTCCAGTGTTATTCTGGACAGGGACCTGAGAAACCCTCAAGGCTAGCCCTGCTTTGAGGTCCAGCTGTACCACATCGTCTCCAGCACTCCTTCACAAAATACATTTCCCTGTGCTTCCATGACCACGGTAAATGCACCTATAGTACATTTTATGATTTGGAATAATTCTTTTGAGTACCCCATCCCAGCATCATTTGTTGTCTGGAACAGGAATTACACAGGCACTCTAATAAATGAATAAAACCAAAAGAAGGCACATCTGTAGAGGGCCCCACTGAGAACGCCTGAACACCAGTAGAAAACCGACTCGCGTTTCCTACCCATTGGCTTTCAGGGTTTATAAACTGTGCTCAGTTTGTGGGGTTGGCCGGGGCAGACACTGGTGCTGATCTGCAGCCATCCACGCTGCGCACAGGATGGCTTGAACATGGAGCAAGTCAGTGCGCTGACTGAAAAGGGACATTTGAACTGATATTTGGGCCTGACTACCACACTGAGTAAAGACAGAGCCATAGCAATGGGAAACACTCAACTCAGGCACTTTTATGTGAAATTTAGGCTTTCTGAAACAGAATAAAGTAAGAGTCCCTGCTGGGGGTGGCGGTAGCACAGAATAGCTGCCGTGCTTCAGCTCACACCCTCATTTATTGCGAAATAGCTTCCCTGTTTAGACAAGCCCTAAGAGATGTAGACATTTATAATGCGTATTTAATCTTTCCATCTCTTCTTTTCATACTGTTTTGATGTTTCCTCAGGCTTTGAAGATTCAAGATCTTTTTTTTTTTCCCAGAAACTACAAGCCTTAAGGCAAAAATAAGGCAGCTAGAAATTGCCTGCTGCCAGTCGCCGTAAAGATTTGTAACATTTTCCAGCACAGGAAATGTCCGATATTTTAATAGCAGTGACCATGTTTTAATGCATTTATGCCCTTAGGGTTCTAGAAATCCTTCATTCACAACATTACCCACCCCGGATCATAGGACCACTAATATTCGTACAGTGCCATCGTGCTTTTCAACGGTATGGAAAGACAAACAGCTTCACTTGGGAGCTGTCCCTGCTCACCCTTGTTGTTCTGTTTAAACCTGTGTTGGGTCTGGCTGGGATGGAGTTAATTTTCCCCACGCTGTGCTGTGTGTTGGTAGCTAGAAGGGTGTTGGTAACACACCACTGCTCTGGCTACTGCTGAGCAGTGCTCCACAGCATCAGGGCTGTGTCTCCAACTTAAGAGATTGCTTAACAGGAAAAATGGACAGTACTCTATCTCTATGCTTACTCCTGGACGGTGGCTAATGCCCTATGGGGGTGGCTACAGCAGTGGAAGAAGACCAACTGGCAGTGCAGGGGTAAACCCCCCTGGGCTGCTGCATTATGTCAGGGCATCGCTGCACAGGTAGAAAACATGGCTCTAAAGGTATGTCATGTAGATGCTTCCATGCCCAAAAGCCATGCCACTGAAGAACATGAAAACAATGAACAGGTAGACAAGGCTGTCAAAATTGAAGTAGCTCAGGTGGACCTGGACTGGGAGCGTAAGGGTGAGCTATTTGTAGCTCGATGGGCCTAAGAAACATCGCGACATCTAGCGAGAGATGTAACATACAGATGGGCTTGTGATTGAGGGGTGGACCTGACCATGGAGGCCATCACACAGGTCACTCATGAATATGAAATGTGCTGTAATCAAGTGAGCCACACAAGTAAAGTCTCCCTGGAACACAGGGCAGTGGCTGGATTTTTAATATGGCGAGGCCTGGCAAATGGACTATATCAGACCACTGCCATGAACGCACCAAGGCAAGCGCTACATACTCACTACGGTGGACGCAACTACTGGTTGGCTAGAAACATACCCTGTAAACCATGCCACTGCCCCAAACCACCACTGAAAGGCCAATTTTGTGGTGACATGGAACCCAGGAAGAATTGAATCAGACAATTTGGGACTCATTCCCAAATTAACCTCATAAACTCCCGGGCTAAGAAGCACGGCACTGAGTGGGTGTATCACCCACAAGCCTCTGGAAAGATTGAGACATATAATGGACTGTTAAAGACCATGTTGAGAGCGTTGGACAATGGTGCATGGAAGCACTGGGATATAAATTTAGCAGAAGCCACTTGGCTGCTTAACACCAGGGGATCTGCTAACCGTCCTGGTCCTGCCCAGACAAAACCCCTTCATACTGTGGGAGGAGATAGGGTTCCCATAGTGGATGCAGGGAAGTGGCTGGGGAAGGCAGTGTGGCTTGCTCCTCCCATGGGAAAAGGCAAACCCATTCGTGGGGTTGTCTTCGCTCAAGGACCTGGTGTACTTAGTGGGTAATGTGGAAGGATGGGGAGACCCGGTGTGTGCCTCAAGGAGATTTAACCTTGGGGGAAAAATAACCTGTGGTGTGAGCTGTATGTTGTAGGAAGTAATGTAGCAGGGACGACCTGAACTGACAAAGAGTGAGTTTCACAAGGAACCAGGCGAACGCAACCATGACCCAAACCAAGCCAGTGCTGGTGCCCAACAGATCGAACATAACTGCTTCTCCTGTCCTGAGCACCCATCTTGACAGATGGAGCCCAAGTCATAGACTGCTCTTATGAACATTTGGAGGACTGGAGGAAACCCATGGAATGGGAGAACAATATCTGTCTGTTAAAGGACAAGGGATAGTAGTTAATGAGAATGTATAAATCTGTATGTTGGGTATAAAGATGGTTTGAGTATGTGAAATAACTTGTAAGTGTTGGTAATAAGACATACCAGTAGTCCTCATTCCCTGTGGTCACCCAGTTGCCCATAAGGAATGTGCTGAAGCACTTAGTAAATGGCCTCTGTGTTGTACAAGTATTATGGAAAGACAGGAAATTTCTGTGTATTAGTGGAGTATACAGTACTGTGGATGCAAACGTTTCCTGCTTTATTGCTTTAAATATGTGTAATGCAACAACAGACGGCTTGGGCTTTGGCAGTCTACCACACACTTTATGGAGCATCTCATTTTAGGGATAATGTAAGCAATAAAGCTTTAATCAGCACCCTGAAATAGGAGTTGACTGTCAGAAGCTGCTAGATTTTTGTTTATAGCACTCGTATTCAACTGCCTCCTTATTACTCTCCTTACTTCTTGTATTTTTACTTCAAAGTTGTAACCTAAAATAACTATTGCTGTCTTCGCAGACCTTCTATTTGTACAAGTGTTCACACGTACATTAACGCACTACAAATGCAGAAGTTAAAAACGTAGTCTTCCATGAATTGGCATGGGAAAACGGAGTGTTCTGAGCGAGTAGTAGTGATGCACCGTACTGGGTGTGGCCGGGGTGGCGTTAGCTTCGCCCCTGGCAGCCCTCACAGCTAGAAAGGCGTTGGTAACACACCAGTGCTCTGGGTGCTGCCGAGCAGTGCTCCACAGCATCAGGGCTGTCTCTCCAACATTCCCCCCTGGGCAAGGTCTTGGGAGGGGACAGAGCCAGGACAGCTGACCCAAATCGGCCAAAGGGATAGTCCATGAGTTCTTTTCCATCTTATTTTCTCCCCCCTCCATCCTGCTGAAGAGGGGGAGTGATGGAGCATCTTGGTGGGCACCCGGTGTCCAGCCAGGGTCAACCCAACTTGGCTGGACAATACAAAAACCTCTTTTGTATTTTTAGCTAAGTACTAAGCTGGTGGAAGAGAGCCAGGCTAGGAGGAGCAGGGGAGTTGCAGAGCCCATCGTTTCTAGGCTGTTTGCTTAACCCCCCTCACGCAGTACTGTTAGCATGTGATGGATGGTGGTTCGAAATATTTTCCTGGTAACGGTCCTGCTGTCCATACAGGAGAAACCACTGTCACACCTGGGGAAAGCTGTGCCCATGCTCCTGTTTCCCTTCTGGAAAATGGCAAACAAGTGAGCACACACATACAGTGAACCGCCATCCCTCCTCCTGTTCTTGGTGGGACCCATCACCCAGTTCCTGTCCCGCCTGGTTCTTTGGTGTAATTTTAAGCAACAAGACCCATCTTCTCAAAACCAGGTCAATGCCAGGCAGCCACCGCTGCTGCGGTTCAGCAGGTTTTCAGCGCCCCTGATGCATCCCGTTCCCCTGCAGAGGAGTTTCTGGTGGAGCTCTTCAGCGGCCCAGCAGAGGAGCCGGCACAGCCCGGGAAGGGCTCGGTTTGGTGAGCAGGACACGCAACGGGCTCAGCAAGGGAGGCCGGTCTCTTTATTTTACTGATGTTGCAAGTACCAACGATGCGATGTTGGCTGCAGTGGTTATGAAATGGTGGAGTTGAAGATCCTTAGGGCAGTGAGGAAGGAGCACAGCAAGCTCACTACCCTGGACTTCAGGAGAGCAGACTTTAGCCTCTTCAGGGATCTGCATGGCAGTGTTCCATGGGATAAAGCCCTGGAGGGAAGAGGGGCCCAAGAAAGCTGGTTAATATTCAAGGATTGCCTCCTCCAAGCACAGGAGCGATGCATCCCAACAAAGACGAAGTTGGGCAAAACCGCCCAAACAGGAGGCCTGCATGGAGGAACAAGGAGCTCCTGGACAAACTCAAACAGAAAAAGGAAGCCGACAGAGGGTGGGAGCAAGGACAGGTAGCCTGGGGGGAACACAGAGATATTACCCGAGCAGCCAGGGATCAGGTTCGGAAAGCTAAAGCCCAGATAGAGTTAAATCTGGCCGGGGATGTCGAGGGCAACAAGAAAAGCTTCTACAGGTACACCAGTGATGAGACTAGGGGAAATGAGGGCACTCTCCAGAAGGAAACGGGAGACCTGGTTACCCGGGATACGGAGAAGGTTGAGGTACTCAATGACTTTTTTGCCTCACAGGTAAGCGCTGTAGCCACACCGCCCGCGCTGCAGAAGGCAGAGGCAGGGACTGGGAGAATGAACTGCCCGCTGCAGGAGAAGACCAGGTTCCAGACCATCTAAGGAACCTGAAGGTGCACAGGTCCACGGCACCCGATGAGATGCATCCGCGGGTCCTGAGGGAACCAGCGGACCAAGGTGCCGAGCCACCATCTGAGAAGTCGTGACAGTCCGGTGAGGTTCCCGCTCGCCGATACGAGCGTCTCTGTTCATACCCATACTCCGCAGCCCGCGGGAGCGGGCGGCTCTCCTTCCACGCCTCTGCGCCCCCCCGGACATCGCACGAGGCTCTGCGGGAAAACTGCTCCCACCCAAAACTGTGAGATCACTTCCTCCGCCGCTCTGACATCACGCGGCCACCCTTGTCCTCATACGGTGGGAAATGTAACAACGACCAACAAGTTTTTATTATTTTTCTTTTAAATCCACC
>VZSZ01004489.1:1206437-1240202 GCA_013398815.1 Ibidorhyncha struthersii | reverse complement strand
GTGCCCGCCGCCCCGGCCTTGCTGCCTGCCGCGGCGGGTCCGCGGGGGGGAGGGAACCGCCGCCGCCAGGGCCGCGTCGACGATGTCGGGGCAGTCGATCACCGACCGCATCACGGCGGCGCAGCACAGTGTCACCGGCTCGGCCGTCGCCAAAGCCGTCTGCAAGGCGACGACCCACGAGGTGATGGGCCCCAANGGAGGGAGGGAGGGAGGGAGGGGAGAGCCGAGCGCGGCCGGTGGCGTCTGGGGGGGGATGTCGCGTAAATCTGAGTGAACCTGACAGGTTTGCGCTTCAAAACTTAATTTACACGTGGAGGGGGTGAGCTTTGTAACACCCTGTCGGTGCCCGGGAAAACAAAACGTTCCAACCTTGTGGACTCTTCCCGGTGAGAGCTTCTTAGCTCGTGTGCTCTGCATATACGCTGTGCTTATGAAAATAAGCACATAACATGGGTATATATGTGCTTATTAATCCGTTACCTGGGGAAAAGGTGGGTTAAGTGTTGTGGTTTTACTGTTGTGAGCGAGAAGTTAAATTTTTAAGCACTCTTCCGTCCTTCTGTGCATCTGGTGGAGCACAGCCGTTTAAATATTTCGAGCGTTTCCTGAAATACCGTAGTTTTCTGTCTTACAGCTCTTGAAAGGAGGTAAAAAGGCTTGAAGCGAGGTAAAGGGAAGGGCGGAGATGGACCGATACATCTCTCCAGCATGAGAGTATGTTGCCACTGATACGTTATTTTAAAAATATATGTTAAAACTCCTTTCTGTATACCAAGAGGTGCAGAAAGCTACCCTTGATACCTGCAAAAGTACCAGTGGTGTTGCTTTGCTTCAGGTCTTAGTAACTGGATCGCAATTGAAGTTACTGTTTGACTGCTCAAAAGTGCACTGAATGCTCCCAGTCTTGCACATCGTGCAGTGTACTCGTTCACCATCTATGAAAAGTGAAGTAAGTGTGTGTTTCCATTAGGGAGAGGAAAGAGGGCGTGAAGCTTTCTGCTGATTTCTTCAAAGTCAAGGGAGCAGGCTGTGAGTTTTGCAGGACTCGTTCGAGTTGGTGGTGCTGAGGAGGGGAGCCTGCTGTTCAGGCTTTTCGCAAGAAGCGTACTCAGGGCTATATTGTTTGTGGATAGTTTGGCTTTCAGATGCTGTGGCACTTGTCTGTTAATACAGACTTCTGGTATGAGAGCTTTTGATGTAGATCAAATAGTTAAAAACAACCAAATATATATCTCCTTTGTTATTGATCTGAATGAGTGGAATCCAGCTACAGCACTGAATATTGCAGCTACTTGTGTTGAAATTAAAAGCCTTTAAACTGTGTGGCTGACAACTTCTTTATTTAAAAATACCTTTTAAAAATTATCTTATTTTGTCTTGTCTTGTGTTCTGCCTGTGGTAGAACAACTTAGTGAGGTAACCCTTGAGTCCAGAAATGGCAACATAACTGGAAGCCAGAAAGTGGTGACAGTTTGCTCAATAGTTTGAAAGCTTCTGAAGCTTAAAAGGTGTAGTGTATTGTTTGAAAATATCCTTAGAATAATGTCATCTACTGTAAGTTACCCTCACAAAATAAGAAAATGGAAACCTGGAAAAATTCTTTTAACTTGAGAATATCATAAACTGAGATTGCCTTTTGACTATCAAATTCCTTTGAATACCCTTTGATACAAACCTGTTCAGAGCTGTCAGTTCCCTGAAGGTTCCCTTCTGTGCCATGCGAGTTCTTTGTTTTGCTGTAATTCACTTTCTCAGACTTTGATCTAAGACAGACAAAAAGCTTGTTGTTCTGACTTGGTATCCAAAATAGAGGAATGCTTTGGTGGTGTGTGGAAGAAAAAGGTGTGAAATATGGTACCACAAATATCTCTGTAAGGGGTTAAAAAAAAATCCTCATGAACATTCTCCAGTCTTCACTGACTATACCCAGGTGCTGCTTTTCAAACATCTGCAAGCCTTTGCGTGGCGCTTCTTATGTTTTCACTTGTACACAAAACTTACTGTATTAAATGCAAGCAGGTAAGATACTAGTTTAAATACTGTAATCTCTGGAAAAACTACACAATGTATTTTCAAAGATACAGTGTAAGTGCTTTCCAATTTAAATAAATTATGAGGAAAAGCATAGCTTGTATTTAATGCGATACTGCTGGTTGTACCTTGGTCACTACATATGTGTGTCATTAAAAATGCTGCACCATCTGGCATTGCTTGTAATTGCTGCTCAAGAAAAATCTTTACCAAGAACGTGTTTTTGAGAGTTGCTGTAGTTGTATCAGGGATCGTGCAGTAGTATCAGTATGTGTGCTCTACCCAGATTAATTCTTAATGTCCCCTTATTGCCAAGTTTTCTCAGCAAGGAAATAAAAGTATAATATTACAATATTGATATTTACAGGAAGATCTTACACATGTAGTGTATGAATTAGTATTTAAGAGTCTTGGGTTCTGTCTGGCAACTAGCTGCTGAGTAGTTTAGTCATATTTTTTTCTTGAAGAGCAAAAAAAAAAATCCACACAAAAAAAAAACACCTAATCAATGTCAATGGGAATACTTGGGTTTTTTTTCCTTTTAAAGTAGGTCACAGTGTCCTAAATACGTCAGCAGATCTATTTCTGTAGTATTTTGTAATATTTTAGGGTAACATAAAATGCTATAGAGATGCTGGTCTTTTCTCTTAGGGGACTACCTGAAGGTCTTGTTTCTTCTTCTCTGTGTGGGTTCTGTCACTTCCCCTCAGCCTCCGGAGTTTGGATTGCAGGGGAGTGGGACTAGATAATGCTTTTGGTAACACTTCTCTTCTTGGCTAACTGTTGAAAAGCCATAATAAATAATTAAAGCTGTAGCCAAGTTGGTAACTGGCAGAATAGACTTGTGTAGACCAAAATTTTGAAAACTACAAGTCCCTAAATTAATTGTATTTTAAACTTTTAAATGAACACAGTAATAAAGGAAGAAAAACCCTCCTGTTTAAGTTTTGTACAGCCCACTTAAGAAGCATAGGGGAGGGGAAAGTAGTTATTGTTACTCATCAAAACTTAAAACTTCTATACAAGCTTTGGAAATCTTGTAAGAAGTGGTAATTCAGTTACTGTAAAAATGTATTATGTAGCAGAATTGGTCTCTTAAGCCTGTCGCTTTAGGAGAAAGTTCAGATCTCCACCAAATCATAGCAAACTTTTAAGTTTTGCCAATAATGTCACATTGTGACTATTACAGTTTTGGGTTGTTTTCATATCTGTCCATTCTTATTTTTGGCAGCTAGAGCTCGTGACTGTTGGCTGAATGCTGATGCAGTGTGGTTCTTGCAGAGTTATGTCTTGAACTCTTCCACAGGCAGTAAGGTGGCTGTCGATAATTTGAGGTTCTTTAGTAATCTGAAGCTTTTCAATACACTAATTGAGGAAATTTTACTTGAACAAAAAAGTAGTTAATGTTTTTGTAATCTATAAATGTGGGTTTTATTTAGAAACTGCTTAAAGCTTTTCAAAAATTTTATGGACCATTGTTTATCCTTGTTTAGTGGGGGAGTGGGACAGAATAGCTGAATTGCTTTGCTTCTGGTAAAGTAACTCTAAGTTCAGGTTCAGCTATTATATAAATGAAACTTAAAGATTGCTATCAAATCTGTACTGTAAGGGCACATGGGCATATTTGTACTGATCAGGTGCTACCTTTTAATTAAGTCTTCCAGCAAGAACTGTTGCATTCCTTGGGCTACATTGGGAAAGTTTGCTGAAGTGGCTCTTCTGTTTTATGTTTTTGTAATCTATAGTTTTCTTTTTGGAAGTTGCATCATAAATGTAACTATTTTTTTTCCAAGACTGATGGGCTTAAGGAAAGTGGTCTTAATTCTTATGTTGGTCTGAGAGCAGTTTCAGTCCTGTGACAAAATGGAAGAAATATGGGAATATTAAGTATTATGGTTGTCTTTAACTTTGTATTCTTTGTATTTCCAGTTCCCTTGAGAGAGATATTTCTGAATCAAGAAAATGAGTACTTTCTTGTTACTTGAAGGTTGAAAAGTGTCAGGTTTTGTTGATGACTGGCTGAGAATTTTCCAGAAACCTGAGATAGATATACATATATATAGATAGATAAAAAAAATAAACCACCTTTTTTTTTTAGTGTCCTGGTTTATGCATGCTATTTTCTGAAAAGCTGTATGGTTTCATAGATGATGTGCCAGTACTTCAGATGAGCTGTGGAAGAGAAATCCTCAGTACTTTCTAGGCAGTAAGATTTCCACAGCTCTTCCAGGCTGCTTGAAAACCCCTGTGGTGGTACTCTGGTTTAAAGCTGTTTGATTTTTTTTTTTTTTTCCTTCCCCCCCCTCCCCCGTGTGATGTTAACATGTTTCTAAATTCCATTCTAGAAATAGCACCACGGTTTCACTTGTAGTTGAAATGATTCCTCTGGGTAATTGGCAAAATCCTTTGAGTTGTAAAGTGTTTATATAAGTAGTGTGATAAGAAAATGAGCATCACTTTCCCAACATATTTCATTCCAGTTTTTGTTGCCAACATCCATATGAGAGTTGCCCAGCTGTCAGTCTCTCAGGTGCATGTGTTCCTTTATCCTTCCAGATGTATAGTGTTAATAGCCTTTTCCTCCTTTGCCGCCAGCTGTAACAGATCCATACAGTTGTTTCTGTGTAGATATTCCTAGTGCAGATTTAGAAGAATCATATTAGAGAAATGATACTTGCTTTTTTTGTTACGTATCTCAATTTCTAGCGTTCAAATGTGATGCTAGCTTTATTATTACTAGTTGTAAAATAATTATAAGAAATTTGCCCCAAGTAGCCTTATTAAAGAGTCTTTTTAAACTTATGTTTTTGCAATACAGTCTTAGGAAGGTCCAGTTTTCTCCTATAAGTACGGAATTTTTTTCCATTTGTCATTCCTAGTTTATTATTTTAGAGATGTTTTATTTGCCGAAGCATGTGTTCTTTGGTATTGGCAACTGTGGCTTATGTGTTTGTGCATTCAAGCAGGTTTTGAAACCAAAGACCAGAATTGTGCTAAGTGCCCTGAATAAAAATTGTCTTCAAGGAGTCGGTATGTGTCATCTTCAGCAGGTGTCTAAAGTGCATGGGACTTGCAGCTCGCTCAGGTCCTCTAACCTCAAGCACAGCTTGGATTAGACTCTGAGTAGCCCTACATATGTGAAATGTTTCCTTTTGGTTGCCTTTTAAAATGGTCAGGCTCACATCTTGCGGAAGTAAGTAGCACATGTTGGAAACCTTATTAGGACTTTTACAGAATTACTGGAACATGGAACTGCACTTGTGGAATAAAACTGTAACATATGAACCTCTGAAATGCACCAGAGGTCTGTGAACTTCCACTCTGTTACTGACACTGGACAGAAGACTTCTCTTAGTCTTGTGTGCCAAAGCAGAAGGCAGTTGCTCCCTTCTGAAGGTAGACATCCGCATGGCGTGTTGTGGTAGTAAACCTTTATGATGGCATTATAAGCCAAAGCTCTTTTTATGGATGTGTGGCTTCAGGAGAGGTGATCAGTTGCAGCATTTGGTATAGTGGCTAACAGCAGGGTTCTGTCACATTGTGCCTGAGCAGCACTGTAAGAACACATTATCAGTCTTGGATGTAAGTATATGCAAGGGATCTTCCAGGTGTTAGCATCATCTTAGGGTCCACTGGAACATCTGCTGGTAGACTGTAGCTTGCCAAAAGGTGATGAGATTGAAATTTCTGGGGAGAGTGCTGGCAAAATATGATTGAAATTAGCTTGGCTAATTTGACTTGAGAGCAGAAAGTTTTTTGTTTTTAACCTAGATCTTCCCTCCCAGTTTCGTCTATTATTTAATAAGCACTTTTCATATTTAAAATCTTCCATGAAAAATTTGACTTGCTTGGTGGTCATGTGAAGGAAAAGGACTTTGTGCAGAAATAGTATTTTTGATAGGCTATCTGTGTGGTCTTTGACCTTAGCAGATCAATGGAATTTCTTTAACTGCTTCCTAGTAGTAATGTTATAGATATTGCTCTGTAGAGGGTTTGTGGGGGCTCTTGATGGTTGTTTTTATGTTTGTTTGGGTTTTATAAACTGTGAATAGAACTTTTAACAGTTCTATAACATTTATGTTCTTGTTACAGACACTTCAGTGACATGAAAAATATTGAGCAAGATCTGACAGCAGTGTCTTTATAATACTCGCGCTTAAACTTTTTTTAGGATTTAGGAAGACTTATTTGCCTTAATGTGTTTTGAGAGAATTACTTAGAAATGTCATAACAAAGTTCTCATTCAGTGGATGAGGCTGTGGAATTAAAATTCCAGTTTTCCCTATATATAAATTCTGGAATTGGGACTTGCTTCATTATATGGGACAACAATTGTCTATGGACAGTTTGGACTTCCAGGAATTTTGAAGTACTTCTTAATTTGATGCAGCATCTGACAATGATAACAGCTGTGAGTGGTGAGCAGCAGCTATCAAATGACTTGTTTTTGAGAATCTTCACATTTGTAAATATTTTAATACTACTCAACAGTAATATTTTTTTTACGTATCGCTTAAAACTTCGGAGCTCTTCTCATGTTATTTCAGTGGTTTTGTGTGTTAGTATAAGGATGACAGTTTTCATCCCAACTTGCATGTTTTGTATGTATTTGGAAACCTTTGACATCAGAATGAAATTAGTAACTTATTAGAATTTGCGTTTTATAGCTTTCTACCTTGACAAGATACTGTCTAAAACTCTTTACTCTGTTAAAATTACTCTGGTTATTAAGTTGTTCTAAACAGTGATTCTGAATCAAAGGACTTCACATTCTTAATAAACAGATATTTGAGATACATCTGTAATATATTCTGTGCAGTAGAATAGATATAAGTGCAATATTTCTATGAAGTATTTTGTCTTAAACTATCAATGTGTGATCTCTTGACTTCATGTTTTAATTGCTTATGATAATGCAGTCTTATCTACATACTGCTCGTAAGGCAAATTAAGTTGGCTGTTTCAGTGGTGCACCTCAGTGTTCGGTTGTTGCCCAACTTCCTGAGCACCTACCCTTCTTCAAGGACTTGCACAGACAAACCACATAAACAGCGATGCTGCTCTGCAGCCAACAGGCTGCTCACAGACTTGGCTTAAGTAAGAGGCCACAAAGGAAGCTTTTCAAACTACATGTTTGTTTTACTGGCCTTACCCAGTCCTTGAGGTGTACACCTTGATCACACCTAAGCCAAATTTAGCTCAGAGAGAGAATAAATGTCTCATGTGCATGTCTTGGGGGGGGGTAGAATAGTCCTGGGTTCAGTTCTTTGCTCTCTTCTCAGCAAGTGCTTTCACTGACATTCTCAGGCAGGCTGTTTCCCATGTATCTGTTGGAGCCTGTTCTGGTTTTGTACGGATACTTAGGCAGAGACTTGAAGCTCTCTGTCCCTGACCCCCAAAGTTAATGTTTTCCTATTGAGTCTATAATCAGTCTTGGACACAAAGAGCTTTTTTAATACAAAAGCCTGAGACCTGCCATGATCTACCACAAAATACTCGGTGGGTTGGTGATGAGGTTATTTTAGCTAAGTGGGAAGATATGTAGATGCAAATTCTTGTTCTTAATTCCTATAGAAGAGAGGGTTATTACAGGTTTGTAGCATCTCATTTGCTGTCATGTGTGTCAGTATTCAGGCTTAGTTTGGAGTTGCAAGGTACTTGCTGCTTGTTGACCTAATGAGGTTTAGATGTCTCAGCTTTTCCTTGCTTCTCTGATTTTCATTTTTTTTTGTTAGATCGAGTGGCTTCAGGCATTGAGCATCCAGAAGGTCTACACTGTCATTTGGACAATAATTTGGGCATAGAGTTTCTACTGGAGCAGGTTCTTTATTGATGAGATATTGGGACTCCATAAAATTATTGAAATGCCTTTGAAGTTCATACTTGGAGTTTTTCAGTAAAATGCAGTGAATTTGAGCAAGGAGTGTAAAATAGCTCAATTATTTCTTAAAGAACTGAAGTTAATGTTTCCAGTATAAATTCTCAATGTGAAATAACATCATGAATCTCTTTGAGCATATAACTCATTGTAATGCTTTGATTTTTTTTCTTTAATTTAGATCTAATACAGTGCACAAATGAAATGAATGTGAATATTCCACAGTTGGCAGACACACTCTTTGAGAGAACTGCAAACAGTAGCTGGGTTGTAGTGTTCAAAGCTCTAATTACAACACACCACCTCATGATGTATGGAAACGAGGTAAGACATGATTAGTTCTGTGAAAGCCTCGACAGTGTTTTTTAAAACTGTTTCAATTTATGAAGCGTTGGATATGTACTTCAGTTTTTCAAAGGTCTTTGTTTTTCCACTGCTGATGGCTTTATAGTACTTTTCCAGAGAAGAGAATATTCCTTCATTATTTCAATACCAAAATATATCAGTGTTTGCAGTTTACCTGCAGGCATCTGGGTTGGGCTGTGAGAGAATGAGTGACCTTTCTAGAATAAAGACTTGAAAATTTTTTTTATGAGCTTTACTTCATTAGGCTAGTGCTTATCAGTAAGAGCACAGCAAAAGTGTCTTGTTAGCACTCCATAAATGTGCAGCCAACCTATTAACAGATAAGAATACTTACTAAAGGAGGCAGGAATACAGTGACTAGAATATTTGATCTTGCAAATTATCATCTAATGGGCTACATCTTCGTATGTTGTTGCTGTTAATGTTCCTCTGAAACAGGTTTCTATTGCATTTATTTCACTTAAATTATTTCATCGCTATTTCTGAAAAGCTTCCCAGATGGTAACCTGGCACTAGAAATGTAGCCTTTCTTACACAGTCCTCCCATGAAAAACTGAACTTTGCTGTGGTCAGGTGACAGTCAAGTCCTGAACTTGTGTGTAGTCATTCTCCTAATAAATGACTGTTGACTACTGGTGATATTGAAAGGATGATTTTTAAAGATCCCACTTCCAGCCATTAAACTGCTCTGAAAATTTAAGTGTTGCCTCCTCTCTCTCCAAAGCTCTCTGAACTTAATTGAAATGACCTGTAAAACATAGTATGCTTCCCCAAGTTATTTATGTGCTTAAATTGTAGTTTCAACAGATAATAGGCTGAAATTATAGGATAATGCAAAGTAAACATGAGGTAAAATTCACTGCTTATTCCAACTGTAAAGCTAAACTGAATGCTGTAAATCAATTTGTATATTTTATTCTCTCTTCTTCCAATACAGTTTATATCTGCACACTGAACCTTGAAAGCAAAAAAAAAAAAGCAGACAACTGAACCATAGAAAAAAAAATAGATCTTAGAGTTGTAGGCTACCAGTCAGTATCTGTTTGCCTGTACAGTGTTTTGTAGTGGCAGAAGAGTTGAATTTTTATGTCTGTACCTATACCTGCTGAGAACTAGAACACTGGTTCTGTAATTTCAGGTGCAGTATGATTGTACTCCTCACTCTTCTAATATGTTGCAGCCTTTTTCTTAACCAGTTAAAGAAATTATCAGACATTGGATTTCTATTTTAAGTACAAACAAATATAGCAGAAGGTGAAAATGTTGTCTGAGCACTCACTGTCTTGCAGTTTCTTGTTCAACATGACTGTCTGTTTCTTGTGATGAAATTTTGGGTGAAGCAGGTTAAAATTCCTCCCACATGTTAGGGGTCTTGCATTGGACAACACACATCTGGAGAGTGAGAGTTAGCCTTGGCCCTTGTAAAATGAGATTCAGAACAGCAGCTAATTTTGAAATGTGTACAGATACCTTCTGAATATCACTGTTCTGTTCCTGATCATGTTCCAAATGTTTTTCTTCTTCTGTATCTCTCTGAATGCAGTACTAAGATTTGCAAAGACCAGATAAACTGACTGAAAAACATAAGAAGTTAAAACAGTGCCAGAACTGTTGCTAGTCAAGCTGTGTGATGTAGAGTTTTGTGAACTCCGTAGCTATAGGCTGAGGACAGATACGGAGTTACTGATGAGGAGGTATGTGTCAAGTTAGGGAATCATTTGGGCCCCTTGGAAGGTGAAAGCACTGCTTTTGGTTTAAATAGTACTTGTGAGAAGAACTTTCTTGTTGCTGTGCTAAGCCCTTGTTACAATTCCCAAAGAGCAGGTGCTATACTGAGCCTGACTGAAAAAACGCTAGTTTTGCAGAGCGCAGCAGCGCTAACCTGGCAGACAGGTGGATTTTCACCATA
The DNA here is from genome assembly GCA_013398815.1 of Ibidorhyncha struthersii. Classification (NCBI taxonomy): domain Eukaryota; kingdom Metazoa; phylum Chordata; class Aves; order Charadriiformes; family Charadriidae; genus Ibidorhyncha; species Ibidorhyncha struthersii. The sequence continues at coordinate 1,230,018 of VZSZ01004489.1, read as the reverse complement.
AAGGGTGAAGGAACGGCCCTGTGTGCTGTGGCAGCAAGGGGATTCAGATCAGAGCTGTAACAAGTCACTTAGGCCATACTGATCATAATCCTCTTTTATGGACTAAAACAGATACGAAGAAGCAAGAAAGTAAGAAATCGCAATCGTAGGAGATCTGTGTGGAAGAGTGGCACAGGAACTTTTAGAACTACCTTGCTGTCTGGATGTGTTTGTCTTAGTCTTGGGTTATTTATGGAGCCAGCTATTATTTGTCAAAACTTAAATGTCACTTAGTCACATCGCTGCATTATAATATATTATATATTTTGTATATATAATTACAACCCCAGTGCTGCTGCTCACCACAGTTCCAGAAGCGTTATTGTTAACTAGTTACTTTCCAACTTTTGTAACTAAGCTTGTCTTCCATTTCTACAGCAGCACCAGAGCTATGCAAACCTCCGGAGCTTGGATAGTGCGAGTGATAATTCTGTTCTGTGTTTTCCAGCTTGTCTATTCTAAACTACAAAGTTAACCTAAGCAGCTGCATCTAGGATTATGAGACTTTTATTCATGGACAATGATATCTTTTTATTTAGTTTGAATCTATATTTTTGCCGAATAGAGTTCTGGATTTCAGAGGCTTTGCTAATCAGTACTTTTCAAGTTTTCCTTTGAACTTTCCCCTTTTAACTAATTTCTATTGTTGATAGAGGTTACTAGAAACAATGACAAGGTAAGTGCAGTTTTCTTGTAATATGCTTAAATGTTTTGACTCTCACAACAACTCAGTTCTCAACTTTTTCTTCACCAACAGCGCTTTATCCAGTATCTTGCATCCCGAAACACTTTGTTCAATTTAAATAACTACCTGGACAAAAGTGCCATGCAGGGTAAGGATATTTCACTGAAGGAAATAACTCTACTGCTTTTTTTGCTCTGTGATAGTGCCTGCGTTGGTGCACTCTAGGAGACAAATGACATTGAAGTGAAAGGGTATTATGATTTATATTGCATGAGGCACCAAAGAACGTCCAACCAAGAATGTAGACACAAGCAAAGTGAAATTCTGAGTTACCTGAGTGCTAAAAATTTGTCTGTGATGTATGTATTGTGTGCGCACACAACTGTAAATTTTAAAAAGTGAACTCTTAATGCTGACTAGAATAAACCTGATGAATATTAGCACAATGATCTATTTTTGCTGTTTTATTTTAGTGTCTCAGGAGTAAATGTTTACTGTTAAGGTGCATGGAATGGTAACTAGGATGTGCTGTATAAATAGCGAGAACTCAAATCTCTGAGAAGTATTTTAATTACTTGCCAATGGTAGAAGATGTTTTGGGGTCTTCATGTGATTTTTTTTTTGAGGTATTGCAGATAAGTTACCAAGGTCTTCAGCATTTTACTAGGAATACATTTTTAGTCTAATTTCAACAGCATCTTAATAAAAGCTGCTTCATTCTTGACGAATATTTTAATATGTTTAAGTGTTTATTCTCATAATTGCATTCAATGCTTTCCTAATCTTAGCAGGTTGGGAAGAAATGGTAACTTTGCATCTCAAGGTTAAAAAGAGTGAATCTCAAGACTCTGGAAAGTGCCTATGAAGGGCTGCTTATGCAAGTGGATGTAAAATTGGCTAGTAGAGAATAGTTCTTGACAAGAACTTAAAAGAAACTGTACCCCTTCAAACTGTCTAACTTATAAATGCTTAACTTTTAGGCTATGATATGTCTACCTTCATTAGGCGATATAGCAGATACTTGAATGAAAAAGCACTTTCATATAGACTTGTAGCAGTTGACTTCACCAAAATGAAAAGAGGGTAAGACTGTTACTGCTTCTTTTGTTTGAACTTCTGTACTGGGTGTGGGGAGGGGGGAGGCGGAGAGAAATACTAGCTGGTTTTGAGCTTATAATAGATTGGTCTTCCTTTTGGCCCTTTGAAGCAATATAGTATTGTTGAAACAGCATAATGTGCTGAAGTCTCTCGGTAACTTATAAACATGTGTCTCCTACTCTGTAGGATAGATGGAGTGATGAGAACTATGAATGCTGAAAAGCTGCTGAAAACCCTTCCAATCATACAGAACCAGCTTGATGCACTCCTTGATTTTGATGTAAGTACTTGAAGCTCGGTGTTAGGTAACACTCATTTTTGAAGTGAGAGTTTCATTATTTTATTAAATACTAATTTACTTTCTCATTGCTTTCTACACAGGCAAATCCAAATGAACTAACAAATGGTGTTATAAATGCTGCCTTTATGCTCCTCTTTAAAGATTCCATTAGACTTTTTGCAGCATACAATGAGGGGATTATTAATCTTTTAGGTATGTGAGAATTTTTTTAGCTTTTGAACTTTTGTGAAAGATGCTGAGAGAACTAAGGAATTTAGACAATTTCTGACTGCAATTTCCTAATAAATTCTCTGCTCCGTTAGCATTAAATTAAACCTGTCTTAGTTTTGGTGGCAACTAGCATAGGCTTAAACATACTCTTCTACCTAGAAGAGTACATCTTGAAACAGAAGTTGAGATGAGAGGGTGACTGGTGAGACTGAAACAAAGATACCATAAATGTGCAGTGCATAGCCTTTGCAGTTTGAATGTAAAAGAATGAGTGAGTTACTGGGTATTTGGAGTATTTAGTGTAGTCGCAGTATGACTGACTTGTGGTTTCCCGTACTTTCTTTATGGCTTGACTGTTCACCTTTACCTGGTACCTGAATCTACATGAGCATATAAGGTTTTTTGTTCAAGGGTGATAAGCTTTATAATGACTATTCAAGCAAATTTCTGAATGAAAACATCGGATCAATATGATTCTATTAATCCACTAGTTTTTACTCAATGAAATATCTGTAAGCACATAGGGCAAAACCAAAAGTGAAGGGTGTGGTTGAGACTCCTTTTGGTAGGTCAGTTCAGCCCATGTATCGCTTCAGTAGCCATTCTCATGTCTTTTGGATATTGAGCCCATTTACAGACATCAAAAAGTATCGATACTGGGGTCTAAAAATGTAAATATATACCAGGAATATTTTCAAGTGACAAAATAATTTGCCTTATTGCCAGCTAATAAGCTGACTTCTTGAAAATATTCCCCTAAGTACCTAATTTAACAATTACAGTGATTCATGTCCATGCTTAATAAAGGTTTGCATTATAGTCTAACGTACTGAGATAGAAAAATCAATGTCTTTCTATTGACTGATTTATTGCAAAAAGTGTCAGGTATTCATGTAAACTTTGAAATCTGAATACCTTTGAGTTACTCCTGTCTGTTCTCTCCCTGAAGCTTGTCTCAAATTAACTTTTATAATGCTGTGTCAGCTTTTTGCTGGGGAGGCTGTTATCTTACAACAGTTTTATTTGCATCCTCAGAAAGATACTTTGATATGAAGAAGAACCAGTGCAAAGAAGGCTTGGATATTTACAAAAAATTTCTAGCCAGAATGACCAAATTGTCAGAATTCCTCAAAGTAGCAGAGGTAAATAAATCTAAATCTGTGGAAGGGGTATCACTTAGCTCCCTGTACTGGTACAGTAGTCTATATTCATAATAACAGCTTCACAAGCAGATTAATGTTTGCTGAACTTCGCTATATGAGGAAGTATTCTACACGTTAGGTATTTTGAAGTTTGTATACGCTCATTAACATGAAGTGACATTCTTGGGTATCCCTTTTATTAGCCAGACAGCATAGTAAACTGTCTGAAGTGTTGTTATAAATTTCATGAATGGACCAAAATGTACGAACTGAATGTTACAGTCTATTTGCAGTGCTCTCCTTTACTATAACTGCTAAAAACGGAGAAGTAGTTCCAGTAAGCAATGTGAGTGTTTCTAATGCTCCCAGTAAGCTCTTCTGCATGAAAAAGTTAGGCTGGAAGAAAAGTTGGGTTTGCTTTGAGATGCAGTTTAATGGACTTCCTATTTCTAAGATGTGTTCCTAGTGAAACTGGTACTAGTTCAGAAAGTTATAAGTATCCCTTCTTCATATGTTAGTTTCTATATAACATTTATACATCATTGTTTTTTATTTTCATTGCCACTGCATGTAGTAATTTATATTTATTTTTCTTCCTTTTTTTTTTTTGTAAACCCAGCAAGTTGGAATTGATCAGGGTGACATTCCAGATCTTACTCAGGTCAGTGTACATACATTGATTAAAGCCATTATTTTGTTCTTTGCATTTTTAAAGGTTGGTGTGTATCATGATAATAATTCATCTCAAGAATGTATTTTCTTCTGTTATTTACATGTGGGAAATATGTATGGTAACTTCCCCATGGATTACGTGTACTCAGTACTTGGCGCTTTGCAGCTGTTAGTAAGATTTTTTTGATTCTTTAAAGCAATAAAACTCACAGAAAATTTTTTTCAAGAACTTCTGGTTTTTATCACAGAGGATTCACTGGCACATAAGCCACAAGTATCTTGCCATGCCTTGAGGAAAACCTTCCATTTCACTGTAATTTAATGTCTTCCAATGCACTTAAAGATTACAGTTAGTTCAGTCAAGAAGTCTTGCTTTCCCCTGAGGTCTGAATAGATTTGATGTGTCTGTATCAGTAGTATGAAGGACATGCACAATACAGGTTGTGTGCTGGAAAATTTAGTCAAAAAGGTGGAGTGCAGGGGAACACCTTCTAGTGAAGATAAATTGAGGGGCAGAAAGAAGGGGAGAAAGAGGGTTTAAGCTGATTCAACAGTTATTCTTTGCAAGTTCCTTCAGTTCATAGGGACATTGTATTTCTAACCTAGGACCAACCCAACAGACAGAGGTATTTGGTATTCTTTCTGTAGTGCGGAGTGACCTGATGGGTAGGATGAATAGCTACCTGTCAGGAGACTCAGGCAATAAACCGTAGTGCCTTAGAGGTCTAGAGTACTCACGCTGTTGAAGTGGAGTCTGTGTGAAACAGTTAAAATCTAATGTGTAAACTTTGGACAGTCACATTTAATCTTACACTACCTTCATGAAATTAAATTTCATGGGTAAATCATGCAAAAATACATCTGCTGTGAAGATTTGCCTAAACTTCATCAGTGTCTTTTTAATATGGAAATCAAATGTAAACCACAAGCTTCCATTTTCAGTGGTGTTTGTTACTGCCTCCAGAATGATTTCCGTCTGAAATCATACACATTTCAATGTACAAATCTCTAATATTTGCTCCTAGCAGTTAATATTAACACCTTTAAGAACTTCCAGGCCTCTGTAGTAGGAGAGAAATATTGTGTAACCAGCAGGGTAAGAATGGGTGATGAGTGAAAACAGTAGTTTGATGTTTTCTATTGGTGTTTGATCTTAGCATCTTACTCTTTTGATTAGTACTGCAGTATTCAGCTGGTCTGTATTATGCTAATCAAATTATACTTAAGTCTGAAGTTACACTTCACTGGATTTGCGTGCACTTGTCCAGTTAATTGAGTCATTATAAGGCTCTTCAAAGCAGGGTTGTTTTTAATTTACTGAGAACAGGGAATTTAACTTCACTCTGCCGCTTTTTAGATGCGAAACTTCCAGTGAGGAAAAACCTCAGGAAAAAATCTACTGTTCTCACAAAAATTTTTCTTTTTAATAGCTCAGCTATTTTGTTGTAAGTGCACTTAGATGTTAAAGGCAACTCTCTGAACTGTGCTGGTAGACATCAGCATTCTGTGTATTTTGGCAATTTCAGTGCCACTGTTAATTTCACTTCCGTAGTAAATTTCGTGGTGTTTAATAAGAGTTGAATAATTGTACATCCATTTAGTGCCACATTAAAAGGATTTCCTAATATGAGGCCTTCACAAATATTTAATTTTCAGTGTGCCTGTGTTTCTGAAGTTAAGTTCTGTCAGGATTGTCTTTTGTTTCTATTCTGGTCTACCACACTTTTTTTTTCCCAAATACTTTGTTTACATTTCTGGTATGTATTCAGTTCTGGGATATGCATATTTCGGAGTTTCCTTAAGCTGTCTCTCACAACAATGGTTTTATCTCTTTAGAAATTTATTATTACTGCTGCTGTATGACTGTTTTTCTTCCTTGATTCTGATGTTTACACTACTGCCACTTTTGTCAGTTCCTGCAAAGAAAATATTTTCCTTTGTAGGTGCCCTCTTTCACAATGCTGTTGCTTACTTTCTGTTTATAGCTGGTACTGTATTTCATGAATGCAACTGGGTCATTTTCCTCTGCCTGGATGTCAGTCTGTCAGATGTCTTTGGGTGGGGGGAGGGAGGCTGAGTCATAAAATACAGCCTTTTTCGAGTCATCATGTCTGTATTAGCCCAGGCGTCTTTTCTGACATAAAACTACTGAGATATGTTCACTCCAGATCTCTGTTTTGTTGGATATCTGCAGCAATGAGAAGTACAGAGAAGTTACTAGTTTGGGTTTAGGTTTTATGGTTGAGGGGGTTGTTTAGACGGTTTTAGAAAAAGTAAGTATAGAATATGCTTTTCCATACAGATAAGTTTTAGAGTGGCCTTGGGAAAAAAAAAAAAGACTTTGAAAAACTTTCTGGAATTAGGGTATAGCCTCTTGCTATTGAGAGTATTTAACTAGCTGTGTCATGCAATGCCTTTTGCCAACTGCTGTTCTTCCTGAAAGGTGAAAGTATGGATTTTTTTTTGGTTTGGGCTTTTTTTTTTTTTTTGTCCCTGATGCCTTTCCCAAAGGATATTTCAAATTGTTCCTCCTTGGGGTTTAGCTGGCTAGTTTGAATGCTGAATTTATTCATGACCAGTTGTTGAGGTCACTACACTGTCTTAGCTTACCTAGGTCTGTGTATAGCAGGAAATACCAACTCAGGCCTTAACTTTAAGACTAGCAGTTTTATAGGATTATTCTAATTGCTTTTCTCTGTGTCTTTTGTAACTTGAATTGGCCTTCATTGAATGTGGGAAGCTAGAATTGTGCTCAGCATTCCAGAGGGGAAATTGCCAAAGCCTCGTGTGATTAATATTTTTCCTCTTTCCAGGAAATACTTTGGTCTAGCTTTTGGTACAGAAGGGCTAGCAAGGGCAAGCTTGTTTTTCTTCCAAAGAATGCCTGTCATATCTGTTCTACCCACTACAAGTTGGCAAGTGGTAAGAGAGGCTTAAAGTCTCTGAAACCCTGCCAGATGAGGAGGATGGAGCTGGCAAGTAGATTAAAACTGTAGAGGTCTATTCCCTTCCTCTGAACCTGCAGTAGGAAGTATTCAACTTGTTTTATGGTGTATGGACTATGTAGTTAAAAACCATGAGAGCAATGGGGCTAGAATAGCAAGGCAGTGAACTCTTCCAAAAGCGCCAGCCTAATTACTTTGATTGATGGAAGTTGTTTTTATAGGGTGATTTGAGGAAATCTTACCTCCTACTAGGACTGTGTAATCAAGATGAGTTCAAATGTATTCTGAGCTTTGAAGCTGTTTCCTTTGGTATGGAAGAAATATTTCTGTAGTGGATACAAGTATATGGCAGAAAGAAGGCAGCTTATGATTGGCACTTGTTTTATGTAGGAACCAAAGCAGCTCTGGTGTGCCTTAGTCTGTATATTTTAAACTTGCTCTTTTCTGTTACCTGTCAGTTAACGTCTTTGTCTTGGGTACTGAATAATGCCATAGCTGTACTCTCAAAAGTCTCAGTAAGCTTATGAGTATTGGTCACCTAAAACTTATTTAGGTACCTCAAGTCTTAGCTGAGGTGTCTAGTGCCAGACTTCCCGCTGGATTTATGTGGTGAGAAGTCTGGTTTTTGGAATCTTCTTCATTGCTTTAAAAACAGCATAATGATTAAAAATGTTTTAAAATGTTTAGAAACTTCTCATGGGTAATGCTTTTCCAGGGGAGGGAGGGAACCACCAAAAACCAACCTTATTTGAAGCGATGTTGCTAGTTTCTAACAGCTTTGGAGTAGTTGATTAATAGAGTTGTTTTATTGTGTAGTCATGTGTTGAAGAGCTACTTGGTCTGCAATAGTATTGTTGGGATGAGGTTGAATTTGATTGCCTTTTTCTCCAACCTAACATCCTGCTGTAGTCAAGTGTTCCTAATGCAAGCCTTTGACTGTAAGTATTTGACTGGAAAGTGATTGGCTTTTTGTTGTTATGGGGAAAGGGGATCAAAATGCAAAGGCCTTATTTTGGTACTTCTGCGAGTTTAAGGGAGTACTGCTTAATCAGCTGTGATTATTGGATTAATCTTAACATAGTAAATACTCTCGCCAAAAGCAGGAATGCAGCTTGGATACACAGAAGCAGACCTTCTCTGGGGAAATCCTTACTTAAGTCTCTGTGGTGACACTCCTTTTAAAGAACTGCAACTGAGTAGATAGAATCCAGGTCTGCAGGGTGGCAGCAAAGCCCAAAGGCACAATGGATGTGTGAGGTTTTGTTTGTTTTTAGTGGATGAGGAAACTAATCTCTGTACTAAACAATGATGTGTTGTCTAGAAGCAGTGTTTTATAAACACTTTAACCTTAGGCACCCAGCAGCTTGCTTGAAGCACTGGAACAGCATTTGGCTTCTGTGGAGGGAAAGAAAACAAAAGAAGTCTCTGCTGCCAGCAGGTGAGCACCCAATGAATTATAACGATGTCTATACTTGGGATTTATCATCTTCATACTAAGAGTTTTCAGGATTCAGTCATTTGGTGTTCTCCTTGAATTTTATTCACTTCCAAATACACCTTCCTAGAAGTATAAATGAAGCATCTAGTCAGTAGTAGTCTGATAGCTTAGTCAGGTTTGAAATCTAAGTATGTTTGCCTGTGTCTCTGACAAGCTGCTTATTATGCTCTAATAAAGCACTGAGCTGAGACCTTGTATGTTACTCTTTTTAGCTTTTACTTGTTTGAAGTCCTTTGGCTTCTAAGACTTCTAAGGTATTTGAGTTTTGAGGCTTTTTAACCAAGATAGGATGGTATTTAGCTTTATTGTCAATTATCTACATCTCAGACCGTGAATTTATCTTGATGTGCTTATAGAAGTTCTTCAGTTCCTTCTCAGAACAGCCAAATTAGCTTAGATGCTTTGTGCTGACAGGAATTGTGTTACTCTTTCTGTCAAGTACAGTATCAATATGTATGAACAGTACTTCTGACTGAAGAGTGAGAGATCTTTTGGCATAGGCATTCTCCCACAGAAACTCGGTAAATATTGAAAAATGTAATCGGTGTAAGCTACGTTCCTGAGTTGCTGTCTTACTCCTCAGATTTGTTTTTTGCAAATATCAGAGGATTCACTACCACAGTATTTTGCTAAAAAATATACTATATAAGGAGTAACTTCTGTGCTTTGTTTACTGTTGTATGTATAATATGTACAAACAAGCTTTCTGTGCCTCTGCCACTTGAATGGAATAGAATTCCAGTCTAGGCTATATGACCTTAAAGAAAAGACAGCTGCTGTGTTCTGCACTTTCCAGTTCCTACCTGCTACAACTTGAGGGAGTAATCCTGTGATGCTTTTTCACCAGCCTCCCTCATTATTGGGGTGTCTGCTTTTCTGTACTAGAGAGTAAGTGAAGAAAAGACTGGAGTGGAGGGTGAATGACGCACAACTAGACAAGGCACTTGATGATGAAACTATCAGTGATGTATACCTGACTGTTTTTTCTTAATAAAAATTTAATTAATACTGTTTTTTAGAGCTAGTGCCCTATCCAGTGCTGTTTCCACGCTTGCCAATACAGGAATGTCATTCAGCAGGATGGATGAGAAAGAAAAGCAGCAGGCATTGGAGGAGGAACAAGCTAGACTGCAGGCACTTAAGGTACTATATTTCTTAAAAGTTTGTATTCCAACGTTATTTTTTTTTTAACTGCATACAGGTGAAAACCAAGATTTTAAGCCAATCTTGGTTGGGGAACTCTCATCTTGAGAGACCAAGCATGATTCTGTAAGATGCAGGTGTGATGGCTGCCAGTATGTGGTGACCCTTCTGCCAGGAGTATGGTTTGAATAGCAGACAGCTGATACAAATTGTATATATTCTTCCTTACAAGAGATTAATTTAGTTTGAAAAACTGTTTGAAATCATATGTATGTAGGTGTAGTTTATGGACTTTGAATAATAATACATTTGAAAGAAAATCAGTGTGTTCTCTCTTGGTTCCTTTAATGTGCTTTCCTTTGCTCGGTGGTACTTGTTGAGTAGTCCTCTTAGTAACATCCCTCTCAATGCCTGAATCCTGGTCCTCCAGGTTCTTTTAACCCATTCATAACACTGTTCCCTGAGAATGTACACAGGATAAAATCTCAAACAAGGCAAGATGCTTAACATCTCTAGACACAGCTAAACAATGAAGCAGCTATGCTTATGTCATCTGGAGGCCACATTATCAGCGCCTTAAAACTACTTGGAGTGCAGAAGTACACTTTGGTAATGCAGAGTTGAATTTCATCTCTGGAGTTACGGAGATTGAAGATTCTCCACTTTCCTGGCTTGGTGTAAGGCATATTTTTCAAATCAATGTGAAGCGGGTCTTTTTTTTTGCTATTAGACTGCTATCTTAGTGAGCCTTGCTGCCTGCTGCTGAACTGCTTCACTTCAATCTCAGCAAGTGTTGCAATGTTGTTGTTTGGGGTTTTGTTTGTTTTTGTCTTCAGGAGCTGAGTCAGATGTCTCCCCTCTTCACGGTCCCACTTCTACTATAATAGGACTTGTAGCTGCTCTAACAGAATAATTAAATTGGTTGAAACAACTTTTCCTTTGGGGGGTAGGGAAGCTTGCAAGCTCACTCAACGTTTTACTTGAGGAATATAAGCAGTGTAAAACACACCTGTGCTTTCACCTGTGCTGTGTAAATGCAGTGGGCATACCTAGAAGTAATGAGGGATGCAAATCTAAAATTAACAATGATTTTTATTTTTATTAACAAAGATTTTTAAAAACGAACAAAGATTTTTATTCTGGTAGTTTAAGAGCAATACCACGTGGATATTTTTAGGATGCATGTTGTCACTCTGACTTCTGAACGTCTGAATTGAACTATGAAGAGAGATCCTAGCAGTAGAGAGAGGTCCTCCTGAACAAAGGTCCGTTGACTTGTTTTTCTGAGTGACTATGAAGGGCGCCTAGAAGGTGTAGCTTGACTAGAAGTGTTTTACTTCTAGGCAGTTATAGGGAATTTAAAAAAATAATTATTTAAGACCTCAAGTGCCACCTTGATTTTTTTTTAAGGCTTTGTTAAAGCAAATATTCTTATCTCTAATTTCAATCATCTTTCTGTTTCCAGGACTTTACAGAAGAATAACTGTTTTATTTATTAAGATGATAATTAAAATTTATTCTTGGAAAAGGTCTTCAGGACCTTCAGGAAGGGTTAATAAATTAATAAAAGTAAAATGCAAACTGTATCTCTCATATTTCAGGAGCAGCGATTAAGAGAGATTTCTGTGGTATCAAATTCTACTTCCACATCAGCATCTCCTAGCACCTTATCAGGAAAAAGTGTGAATACCACTGTAGCTGTTGACCTCTTTGCAGTACCAGCACCCACAACGAACAGGTGAGAGATACTTTGCCTTCTGAAGCAAGTGGAAATTACCGCACTGGCCTGTAGCTCCACAATCGACTGCAAAAGCAGTGATCCCAGTTGCTTCTCAAATACTTTTCAGGAATAACCTTTTGCTGATGTTTTCCTAGTGTATGCACAGGAATTTTGGTATCAATCGATAAGAAGTGCTTAATTACTAGTGTTGTTTTGTACCGCTATTACTGATGGGCTACTAGTGAACAAGAGGAAAGTGAGATTGGTATGAGTGTTTGCTTAACACAAGGATAGAATGCCTACTACGTATCTTCATGTTTATCTCTTTCTCTTATCCAGCATGCCCAACCTTTCTAGTGATCTTTTTGATCTTCAGCCTGCATTTGTTCCAACTGTGCAGAGTACTCCAGCTATATCAACATCAGCAAGCAGTGCTTGGGGAGGTGAGCTGATATGATGATTTGACTGTCTGAATGACGAGTGAATTCTTAGAATACAGGAATAAAATACAGATTTATACTTAATTGAATTGACATCTTAAACTCTAATGACTTTGCATCCAAACATTTCTGTCCTTGACAGAATATAAAATAAGTGATCTGAAAGCTCTGGTAAACTTTTTTTTGTTTTAAACACATAGCAGTAGTGTCAATGTGCAGTAGGTGGCATGAAAGAGCTATTTAATAAAGGGGTCAGGTAGAAGAAATATAACTAAAAGTCAAAGTTTTTAAAAAGGTTGGGAAATACAAACTAACCAGTTGTAACTGGAAAAGGTGCTGGACTAGTACTTACATTCCATTAAGTGATATTTAATATACTTTTCATCTGAAAGGTGTTGGTGACTTCACGTCCTTATAAGAAAGCTGTCGTTCCCAGTTTCTTGGGCACAGCGTTCTCTGTGCCTTCAACCATCCCTCCAAAGAATAATCAGGATAAATGTCAAAGAAATGTCTTAAATGCTGAAATAAGGCAATGGTAACACTATTATAAGTGTTGGTATTTTAGTAGGTGGAATTGATATCCTTATGTACTATTTAAAAGGTAGCTTCTTGAAGCCAAAAATGTAGTATCTAACTTTTTTGATTGATAAATGTTCTGTTGTTCTCCCCTTCCCACCCAATGGCAATACTAGAATTATTTTCCCTAAATACAGCTGTTAAGATTTTTTTTGTCTGAAACTAAGAATTTGTATCTTTAATGGGCTGATGGTGGAATACTTACCGTTTGACTTTGTCTAGAGATTCTCATACGCAGTCATTTCAGTCTGTTTTTCTTTTCCATTATGTGTACTCTATATTCTTTCCTTCACTTCTGCATCTAAAAGGTCCTTTCTCGTCCTCAAATGGTTGTGTTGGTTCTCCACCTCATCTGGACATCTTTGACATGAAGCCAGTTGAAGAAGCTGTAAAATCTACCATCCCTTTCATCAATTCTACTTTTTCCTCCAAACAAACAGTGGAACTATTTAGTGGTAAAAACCAAACAAACAAAACCTATGTAACTTCTTTGCAACTGGACATAATAATGCTAATAAACTGGGCCATGTAATCTTTTTGTGGTTTGGACCAATCTTCGCTTTTTATTAACGAGTAAAAATGGTGCATTAATGCCAGATGTAGTAAATTACATGTTTCCTTAAAGTTTTATTTCTGCGGTTGAAATAACTCATTGTTTTGTTCAGTTTGCCCAACTGAGACATCATAAGACTTGCAGTGTTGCTGGGATTTTTGCTGATTCCTTTGAAACTGCAACCTCCTTTATCTTTTGTAATGGGGAATGCAGGAGTTACTTGAGCTTTTCAAATTTGCTAAACAAAAAAATCCCTTTTTATTACTAAAAATTCTTGAATTCTGACTGCAGACATAATTTTTGGGGCCCCACTTCCTTTTTCTCTTTTAAACTGATCTTATTTTCCTCTCTCTCTTTACGAAGATGACTTTAGTGGTCATAAAGCTACATACGCTTCTGTGTATCATCATCTGACTGTTGATGGTAATTTGATATTTTTTTTAACTTTCTGGTTTCACTGTAATGAGTGGTATTACTCTATGGATGTATTTGATTACTCTAAACTCTTTTTTTCAGGTTTTCCTCTTCATTCAGCTCCTCCAAGTACCACCTCTTCAACAATTAATGTGGACTTTGATGCTGTTTTTGGAGGAAAATCTACAGCACCAGAGTACAGGACTACAAGTGGTAAAAACTAGCTTATGACTAATTTACACCCTACAGGCAACAGTTGCTTAATGACTTAGTGTAATTGCTTTTGCAGTTCAAAATTTAATAACTTATTACATTTGCAAGCTGATTATAGGGCTGATAAGATAACAGGCAATCAGTTCGATTGTAGTTGTTTATTTTCAAATTAGCTTTAACTAATCTCATATACTGTGTAATAATGGTTTCCTCTCTTTTTGGGGGAATGAACTTTGAACGTGGCCCACTGGATGTCTCTTAACGGGTAAGCTTATGTTAATATGTTGTTGGTGCTTACGACTTCAGTGTTTTCTCTTGTGATAATGAGTTCCCTCCAACTTTATGGAGAGGTGTTGTACTTACGAAAATGCAGAACTAGTGGTGTGTTTGCTTGAAGAATAGCCGAGTTACAATCTTTCTCTTGGTGGTATTTTGCTATATATTCCAAGTCCTTAAGAACATACAGCAAAGGAACTGTTGTGTGCATTCAGGATACTAGCAGTATTATGAAATTACTGCTTCGTTGTGTTACAAAAGCGCTTTGAAACTATCTTTAACAACCTTCTTTCTTATCCTTCATTTTTAGGGGAGGTTCACGTTAGTTTAAAAATACCATCAGTTACTGCTGAAGTAAAATTAAAGATTCTACTAGATTAGTAGCTACAATATAGTATTCCATAAAGAAGTAAGAGATTAAAATATGCTTGTCTAAACCATAAGCCCTTCCAGCATGCTGAACCTCCACATATAAATACTCAAGCTACTTTGCATTCTATAAAGAAAATACCTCTCTGTTTTATGGATGTTTCTATGAAATGTAATGTAACTGTTTTTTTAAGTTGCTTTTATGTTCTTTGTTTAGCTTTTAACTTTCCAGATGATGTATTGCAACCCACAGTACCACCACAAAGTCAAAGAGCCACTTTAGCCAACCAGCAAAGCGGAAAAATTTTAGCAAACGACCTTGATTCTTCGCTTGCTAATCTAGTGGGAAGTAAGTGTGAAGCTTTTAAACTTAACTTTCCCATTTGCTCCTGAAAACAAACCAAGCTTTTTTCCCCCAAAAATTAAAAATACTCAGGGATTTTGTCTGTTTCTCTTTCCCTCCAGATCTTGGCTTTGGAGGAACTCCATCCAAAAAGTAAGTGTATATATGTACTTAAAGTATTCGTACATAACTATTTTGTAGTCTCTGACACAGTTTACCAACACTAACATGGCAAGAGTCTCAATTCTTGAACGTAATCTGGTACCAAGTCCAGCACTGAAACAGTGAGTTTGTGGTCAGTCACCATAACATGGTCAACCTCAACTCTTGAAGTAATTCACTTCAGTTAGTTTTGCAATTGCTGTATTTTTACAAACCACCATAGAAGATCTTGCAGTTGTATAGAACTCCAGTTAATCATTATGGCGTACAGCATAGTAATGATCACTTACTTCTAACACAAAACAGAACCTCCGGACTTCTATGTACTGGAATAGAGATATATAATTAGTTAGTGAAATCCTGGGTGTTTCTTCCACCCATAGATTTCAGCTGTGTACATGTATTAAGGCATGTTTTGGTTTTCCATTTTGTTGTTGTTACTCTAGCTGTTGAAATCTGTGAAAGCTAATACTACAGTTTCATTTTAGATCTGATATGCAGTGGACCCAGCCTACAGAGAAAAAACTTACTGGTGGAACAAACTGGCAAGCAAAAACAAGCACATCGACCACATGGAACCCCACTCCCTTACCCACTATTCCACATATGGTAATTTCTGTACTATTGAAATCACACTTCATTCTAGCAAATGCTACTTCAGTGCTTGAATTAACAAGAATAGCAAAGGCTGTTTGTGACAAGACTGGGGGCAGGGGGGAATGCTTGTAGGACCCGCTCTCAAACTGAATGAGGTAGAGATTTTAGTACCCTTTATTTTCCCTTACTGTAAAACTTGTTCATGAAAGACTTAATCAGCCTTTCATTTGAGACATATCTCAGTTCATTTTTGAATTGAAACAAATGACCCTGAAACAGAAAATTTCTGATGTGCGTGTTTGAGATGCTCCTGTCCCCCTCCCACGCATACACACATTCACCTCAAAGAATCCTAAGAATGTGTTTCAGGGGAAAAACTGCTGTTCTTTCCAGTTTTCACTCCTCCTTCAGTTTTATCACATGAACACTGCTGCAACCCCTGCAAGGCACCTTAATTATCAGGTCAAGCAGCACTTTGGACTCTTGCTAATGCTCAACAGCAACTTCATATTTTTAACATGGTACAAAATACTAAGTGGAAATTTTATAGTTATTTAAATGAAGAATTTTCATTTATTGGAGGGATATTTATAGGCAACTGACTTTTTCCTATGCTTTTAAAAGATTTTTTTTCAAGTATCTTCTATTCATATATGTTAATAAAAATACAAACCAGTTCTGAAATATAGCTGCCTTAGAGGGAAATAGAGTGTTTATCTCTGTTCTGTGTACAGAAGGGTAATTGCCACATTTGCTATGAAGTTTGGAATGCTGTCTGACTTTATTTTCCAATAAGAATAGCTTTCCCTGTAATGCCTACTTTCCTTACTTACATGAGCATGCTTATTCAAAATTATCAAGGTTGAATAGAGTATTAAATCCAGTATCGGACTCAAAAATGAAACTCAAATTCAAGTTCAGATGAGAGGATGTCTCAGTTGTATAGCACTTTTATGTGAGACTTCTAAGAAGATCTCTTTATCCCCTCTTGGTGCTCTAGTATGTGATGTTAGAGTGCTAATGCGTTCTTATTTTTGAAAGATAGAGGGCACCTTAGCAGACATTGATCACTGTGGGTTTGGGTTGTGGTTTTTATTTCATGCATTCATGTTTAATACTTTCTGATCTAAGCATGCGAATGCTTTATGCCAGGTATCTGCTCACTCATTTGCTTGGAATTCCAACAATTAGTGATGTAAAGAACTAGCTTAGCTATGAGCATCCTTAAAATCAGTGCTCCAGTATCGGAAAGGTCTAACTGTCCTGGCTTGCTCTGTGGCGTTCAGACGACTAACCCTCCAATTCATGTATAGTCTGCATACTCTTTCGTAGTGAAGTATTTTTAACTAGCACTCCATTTTAATATAATTAGCACTACTTAACAGTGCATGGCAACATGAAGTGCATGCATCACTGTGCCTGTGAACCGTAATCTGATATGTTATTACCAGCTTAAGATGATCTTCATTTTTCTTTTTTCATATTGTGATACGTTGCAGACACCAGAAACCAGTATGTGAGCAACATTTACCAGACTAAACATCTATTGCTATTTGTTTCTTAAGCTGAGTCATCACTGGCTTCCTTGGTTTTTTTTCTATGCCCTCCTCACATGTAATAGGAGGAAGAAGGAATATTGCATGACATACCCTCTAAAAGCCTCTCACACAAATGTTTGTGCAAGCAATACACTAAAATCTGGCTAGATTTAGCAAAATTCCTATTTTTGCTCTGTCTTACTAGTTAGGGATAGCTTTCTAGGCAGGGAGCCTATCCAAGTTAACAGACATAGTTACTGATGTTACTGTCCTTGCACTTTTTCCTCCCTCTCTAATTGTTTCAATGAGTGAGTTGAGCATAGTTAGACAGGTATGGTACTGGACCTGAGTCCATCCCTTGGTTAGAATTTCCAGTTCTAATACCTCTTAAATAATGTTCTGTCCTTACTCCTTTTGCTGTGCCAGAATGGAGTACACTATCCTGGATATGTAAGTCAATTTCTTGTAAATATGTTGGTTATTTTAAGTATTGAAAAAAATGTATTTTTCACAGTTTTATACTAGAATGCTTGAGCTTATCTAAAATACATCAACATTTTCTTGATTGAAGGTACCTGCTCCTATCACGTACCCATTGACCACACCTCAAGTGCCTGTATATGGAATGGTAAGAAATGTGATTGTCTTGTATTCCTGAAAAACCTAGGGGTCTCCCCCAGTGGGTTTCATGGCAGGCATGCTCAAATCATCCTGCAACTTCTGTGTGTCGTTTCATAAGGTCAACAGTGTGTGAAATCTGATAGCTTTTTCCCCACTGTGCATTGGAGAAGATTGCTCTAAATTTTATACAGCAAGTTTTTCTGAAAGCTTTGACTTTACTCTGTGTGTGTCTATATGCTCATTTTCTACTAGACTACAACGTGAAAAGATGTACCTTCTAGAATTAGTCTCAATTTTATATTCCAGTTTTATGGGGGATTTTGTTTTTCTGACAGGTACCTCCTCAGATTGGAGCTGCTCCTTTGATGGCACCCCAGTCGATGATGTATACGCAGCCTGGTCTAAGGCCAACAAACCCTTTTGCACCTGTTTCTGAAACTCAGGTGAACTGTTTGCTTTAATCATGAGATCACATTGAAACTTTAGTCTTGGTAAAAACAACCAAATGTTTCATGAAGGGCTACTGATATATTTCTGCATTTGAAAGTGAGGGGTTCCTTGGTCAAGGGCAACAGCTTTTGCTGGCGAGGAAGCAAATTCAGATGATGAGACCTTGCTTCCTACATTTGCATGGAAGAAAGTAAAAATCAGGGATTTAGTGGCTAACTTCTTACAGCGTCAATGTTAAGAAAATGGGAGTGGTGAAGATATGTGGAATTTAGACTTCTGTGACATTAGCTGGATACTCAGTTTCGTCATACTGACTAGAGCAGTGGTGAAAGCTTTCTGAAGGATCAGGTGGTAGGGAAGGGGAAAAGGGCATCGACGAGATCATTCAGGTTGAAGAAACTGCTTACTCTGTTATCCAAATATGTTGGTCTTAATGTTCCTTGAGGGCTTTCAGAATGCCGAAACCTGTAGTCTAAACTTGCAAGTAACAAGGCAGTTGAATAGGTTCAGAATTCTAAAACACTGACAAAGCATGTGTTATGTAAGTGGCACTAATATGTAATCTCTGCTTCACAGATACAGTTTATGTAGAGTCGCCAAAGCAGCAAGATGTGAGAACAACCAAATACTGGTAAAAAAAAGAAAAGACTGAATTTCAATCTTTCCATTATATATTCCTCAACAGGGCAACTGTTTCTTCCCTGTATAATACAATATTATTTTGAATTGCAATGCTTTAGTGATTCTTGTTTATAACAGTCACTGCAGTGTGAAGTCATGTTTGTTCACAGATTTTTTTTTTTTAAACTGCTCGGCAGAAAACTTTTATTGAGGTTGTCTCAGAAGGTGCAAGCTGGATTATCATCTTCAAAGCTGAGAAGAGGGGTTACGTGATTGCTGTACAACCTTATTCATCAGTGGATTACCTTAGGAAGTGAACTGAGGATGTCAAAGCTATTTATTTTCTCCATAAATTGTGGCTGTTGTAACCAAGACACAACACAAATGAAGTTGAGCAATAAAATTTTTATGTGCTCTAATAAATACTCTGACAGCAGTGCTTGCATTATCTTAAGGCCAATATTGTGTGAAATCAGACAGCTTTTTCACATTAGAATAGCTTATAGTAATTTGCGAACTTTATAATGTGAGTTTGAAATGCTGTGAATCAACAAGATATATACGTATTACATATTTATATAGTAAAAATAATAAATTGCTCCATTGGTATGTCAGTGTTACGTGGCTAGTTGAAAGAGCCAGGCTCTGATACGGGCTGAAAGTCTGATGGAGTACGGGAAACAAGTGTGTTACAGAACAGCCTGTGCAGCCTCTGACAGGTGACAGTAGCTGCTGCACTTCCATCGAGTATCTTCTCTGCAGGTAATGTTTTTCACGGCTCGAGGAAGAGTAGCTTTGGGAGCCAGTGATTGTGAGTGTCCCCAACAGCAGCAAACAGGAGCAATTTGAAAATGTTGCAAACTGCAAAAGAGGCAAGAGATCCAATTTCTTTGAAAAGTCCATTAGGTCAAAAGAAGCAAACCTTGGAATAGTGCTGACACTTGTGAACCGGCAACTATATCGAAATTACCCAGTTGTAGCAAATAGCTCGTGCTGCTTTCCTGAAACAAGAACCTAGTTGTAAACCATATAAAAGTAATTATTTTTAAATGTGTAAATATGAGCAAACTTTTAGATAGTCTTTTCTTCAATGCTGCAGTAATCTTTTTCTTCTGTAGTAATTTCAAGGTAAAAATGCTATGTTAAGAAATCCAGACTCTTTTTGAGAGAAAAAAATCTTTCAAATCAACTAATTTATGAAGTATGCTAATCATGATGGGTCAGATGTGTACAGATTTCTGGCACGTCTTTTGTACTTAACAATCTTCCTCCAAAATGGAAATCGGCTATGAAAATGCCTTATCTTATCTTGTATTTTTCAATGTCTGATAAAAGGTGATAGCATTAAAACAAGTAAACAAGAAATAAATGGAATTGGCAGCAACCTTTCCTCCAGAAGTTTTGTGGCAGAAAACAATGAAAAGCTATCCTGTAAAATGACTTCTACTAATGATTAATATCAAAGCTGAGTTTTCAAAAAATTGATAGTTTTCTATTATTACATAGACCTCCAGAGTAGTGTGTCTTTTATCTTTTGAGGGGTCTGTGATTGCAGAAATATCTCTGACTCTCACTATAAATGCACATAGGCCTGAGGATCTTGTCAGACTGTCCTGTGGAGAACTCCTAAAATACAGCACTTTCCTCCATAGTGGGAACAAGCCTTCTCTTTTTCTAAATGCTTAATTCTGTCCAAAGAGTGCAAGAGTAGTATTTCTTAACCCTATGGAAACATTTTTGTTTCTTTTGAGTTGTTTCACTTCACAAAGTTAAACACACCCCAGCCTTTGGAATCTGTAACCACTCACTTCCTGGGAAATGTAATCTTGCAGAAATTTAAAACTCAGATTCTGAATGTATATTGATTTTTTAAAAGAATTTGGACTGGCATATAGCAATTTAATGTTCAAGATTGAATTACAAAGGGCTTCAAGCTTTAATCTGCCTTTATTGGGTTGAACAATTGTACAGTTTTAAGCCAATGAGTTCTTCAGTGCCTATAGTTGCCCTCCACATGATGAGGGAACAGATGCCACTTAGAATAGGTCATTGTGTTGAGGGGACTATTTATTTAAGAAATAGTGAATTCCATTGATTTATTCGGCATTGAAAAGTCTTGAGCTCAAATTAGACCAGTACATGTAGTAACAAACGTCTGGGCATTAATGGCAGCACTGAGAGTGCTACAATCAGGCAGTTTCTAGCACTATATGCTGTTAGGTCTCTCTCTCATACTGAGTTGTATAAGTAATAATCCATTATTTTAATAAAATATGCAAATAAATGCCTGGCAAACAGTATATATTTGTTACAACTTTATTGCAGAGCATTCTGAATATCTGGAATGTACTTTGCTCAGAAATGGATTTAGTACTAGGTATAGTTTGCACTACTTCTGATTTGCTCCGGATTTTTTTAATGGTTCTTTGGTATGCTTTCTTGTAGCAAAGCTGTCTGATACTAATTTATTTAGTATTTAAAAAAGGAGAAACAGCCACAAAGTATGTCCTAAAACCTTTATAAGCTACCTTCATTTTAGTCTCATTCAGAATGTTTGATACATTAAAACACGGCTTTCAGACTTATCCTTATGAAGAAAAGATTGCTTTACACACTTCCCTCTGCACAGAAGTGCACAGGACTCCTTTTTGCCAACCTCATCTTGCGCATGTATTGGAATGCATAAAATAGCAGAGTACTGTGTTTTACATAACATAGTTCATACATTAGATGGGGGGGCGGGGGGGGGGAGAAAACAAACCAAGGACTTAGGATGCTGTCGAGGCTTTTATGGCTCAGAACTCTTTCTCCAGAAAAACACTTTGAAGATAAAGGTTCTTCTTGAGGGTAACTGTAATAGCCCGCAAGAGGGGAATAGTGGTTGTGATGAGTTAAACACTCGAGAGATGTATATAAATGTGACTTTCCCTTTTGTTTCCTTCCCACTCGTTCAATCAGAATCCTGTTCTGAATACTTCAGAAAGCAGATAGCTGAGATGTCACTCCATGTTTGTCTGAACAAGGAGGAAGACTTGAAGTATGCTGTGCATTTTGCATTATTGTACTTTAGTGGGTCATTCAAGCCTGACTGTTGGGACTCCATGCTGCTACAGGGAGGCTGTCTTTCATGGGATATACCGTAAGATAACTTCTGGGGGAGCTTGGAAGGATTGGTTGTGTTAGACCTGTTGGATTTGAAAGTGTACCTCTTTTTAAATAACTGGGTTTTTCTAATGTTCTCTAGATATAGTTTGACTTTGCCTCCAAGAAGTTATTGAATTGATTTTTTTATTATTATTTTGGACACATGTACTAGAGAAATCTCAGTTCTGTGCACATAGTGGTGGAATACTTGTAGGTAAAAATAACGAATGGGTTTTTTTAAATAAAACACACACAAAAAAACCCAACAACAACAAAAAAAACCCTTCTGACTACAAGATGGAATACAGGGTGTATCCCCATCTGGGTTTTTTGATGTGTGGCAGGGAGGGTGGGGTCACAATTAGAATAGCATGCACTGTGGATCGGTGCTTAATTTGTACATAAAAAGGAAAACTTTGTTCTGGGTAGTTTGTATTGTAAGGACAACATCTAAAGGCACTGTGTATCAGTCATTTATTTCCATTTAAAAGATTATATTTTTGAGCAATGGAAATTGTACATGTTATCATTTATACATTACTGATAGCTAGGAATATAGAAAACCTGTTGCTGTTACCCTGAATATGTATCTGGCTTGTCATAGGTATATGCATCGCTGCGTCACTACTCTTATGCGGATTCTCATGATCATTTATTTAAAGAGATTGTAGTAACTGGTAGAGTTACAACAGGAATTGTAACATCAGATCTTTCAGTTATATCTCAAATGTGTAATCCCTGTGATTAACCTTAATCCTTTACCAAATGTTTGGCTGGAATTTCATCTTGGAGCAATGACGAAATAGGTGCTGGAACAGATTTCCCTCACCCCAATCCACACTTTATTTATTTCATAGGTCTTGTTTTGTATGTTATGTTTTTCCCCATGACAGGTTTGTGCCTTTTATTGGATATTTATTTAAAAGGAGCTACTATAATTTAGGCTGTTTAGGCTTTTTTGTTTTCCAGATGTATTCTTGTACAGCTGTTCCTTTACATGAGTTCCTTCATTTTATAAGAATACCGAATGTGTAGAAAATATACTAGCCACAAACTGGAAAAAAATTTTGAGGGTTTATGTTCTATGAATTAATAATTTTTTTAAAAAAGAAGCCTAAGCACAAGACTGGCTGTGTTGATATTTTAATTGTGAACCTTCACAATTTGTTAATACACAAACTGTTTGTTTTTTAAAAACTGATCATATCCAATTATTTGATGAAACAAGTTTTGGAAAAAAAAAATAAATAAAACAAACTTTGGCACACGCAAGGGCTGTGCGTATGCGATCGTTCTTTACTCTGTCCTCGGGCATAAGGCTTTGCACAGCACAGCCACAGCTGAAGGAGGATGCGCCCTTCGCTATTGACTGTTCTGCGTTTGCGCCTACCGCGGCACGATGCCCCCCCCGCCCCCCCGCGGAGGTACCGCTGTGGCTGCGATGAACCCGTTCACCTGCGCGGGGTGCTCGGGCCGGGGGGGGCATAAAGCCCTTCCTCCCCCCGGGGCGCCTCGGCCTCTCTCCGCGCGGGAACGGGCCGTGGCCCTCTCGCAGTCACGGCGGCGCAGGCCCGGGGCGGCTCTGTTATCAGGAGCTGCTTATTGTCGCGGCCCGACGCCTTTACCGGCGGCTCCTCGCCCCGCGCCGGCCAGGCCCCAGCCCCCCGCGCTCACACAGCACCGGGCGGCCGCCGGCAGAGACCCGCCCCACCGCACCCAGCGCTGCCGCGCCGGCGGCGCCGTGACGCCAAATTTAAACGTATCACCGCAGCGCCCCCAGCCCGCCCCCTGCCGCAGCCCACCAATGGGCG
>VZSZ01004489.1:1194847-1206133 GCA_013398815.1 Ibidorhyncha struthersii | reverse complement strand
CCGCGCCCAGCGCCGCGGGCTCGTCCCGCCGGCCCGGCCCGGGACAGCCCCGCACCGGGCGGAGGCCCTGTGCCGCGGGGGGCGGGGGGTGCCTTAGTGCTGAGGGTTTTCACGGGGTCAGTTGCTTTGTTTGGGTTCTCTTATTAAGTATTAATGCGCTTCACAGCAAACTCGCGCCCCCGTGTTAAGCGTTGCCGTGTTGCTGCGCGGGGCCCGCCCGCGCGCCGAGGGGAAGCGTGTTACCAGTGGCCCCTCCTGTCACACGCACGACGCTGTGGTTCCTCACGGCGGTTCCTCCTGCACAGGGCACAGCGTTCCGCTCCTGTTCCCTCTCGGATAGCGCTGTACCGCGCTCCGAGCACCCTTCCCTGCCACCTTCCTCTCACGCTCTAGTTCTTGACTGTTGAGCAGAATCGCTCTTCAGAAGCCACCGCCGTGTCCAGCTTGGTTTCCTGACTTCTCAAAACCCAGCAAATTTGTGTCTTTTGGAAAACAGGCTGAACTTGTTTGTCCGACTTTAAAAAGTGATTTACCAAGTGCTTAATAATTCTGTTGGCTGGCTGAAAAGAAGAATTCATCGACTTACGCAGTGACATAACGTCAAAATTACCTGTTGTTCGCTTTCCGCCCTAAGCTAGCTCTTGGTGTGCTGTCTTGATTGCTGCCTTATTTTGTTTGATCAATAAGTATTGATCACACCGGCTACACCTGGCTGCCTTGGAACATCAGATGTCCACCCTGAATGCTCTGTTTATCGTGCTGCTTTATTACTGAAATTTTCTTGGACTTTAGAGACAGATTTCTCAGATCTGTCTTGATATCTTTACCAGAGCTGTTTGGACTGATCAGGTATGACTGCTGTTATAGAAATAAATTGATTTGATTTGCATTTTGGTATTTCTAGGTGTAGTGCTTGTATTACCGATGTGCCTGGCTAGGGCGTAGGTCCTGAACAAACAGGGACAGTACGCTTGCTTTCCGTGCATCCAGATCCTGCTTTTTCTTTAAGGTTCTTTAACGTTGGGGTCTGGCAAATCTTACTGGGATGTAAAACCATTGCTGCCAGCAACTAACTTCTTTCTACCCCTTTATGGGAGACTAACGTAGACACCAGTGAAAGGCTTCAGCTGCTCGATGAGACCTTGACCATCGTGACAGAGGAGAACTTGTGGTCTGTGCTGACTCTGTGGTGGAGGTGGCCACCCTGGCAGGGACCAGGAGAAAACCAGCCTCAGCAAACACTTTGAGGGTGTCTGTCACATCCCTCATTTTCATGTTGGTAGCTGACAATGCAGTTAGTGTTTGGTTCCACGTTGTTCCCTTTTGATAGTTGTGTCTGAAGTATCTCACGTGCTGTCCCATGTGACCTGGGAGGGTTCTGGGGGTTGTGGCTTAGTTCTGTGCTTCAGTTCTTCCTAACCCTATGTCTGGATCTAAAACCCATCGACATTTCCTCATTCTCGGTTTTGAGAGGTGCCCTAATCAAATAACACGTGTCTCTGCAGAAGAGAGCCTCAATGATGATCTTGCAGTACTTAGACGTAGATGTTGATAGACTTCTTTTTTATTCAAAATAAGCACATGGTAAGAAATTTTGAATGGTATTCTGCTCCACAAAGTGAAAATACTAGTGTGTGGAGGCTGGGTTTTATTACAGGCTTTTTCTTCAGAAAATAAGTTTCTGTTTCAAAAACATCGTATACTCTCATGACGATACAGACTTCCTGATCACTTGCTTGACATTCCCTACCACGTGCTCCATGGGCAGTCTTACTGTGAGTCTTGTCTTCAGAGATGTTTTCTGTAAGTGTCCTGATTCAGTAAAGGCTCTTCAGTTGATGGCGGATACCTTTTCTTAGGCATTGATCTGTGGATTCTTGTGCCTCTCCAGATTTCAAGTGACATTATGCACTAACTCAAGGTTTCACTGGGGTTTTAAAAACACTCCAAATAGAACTTTCAACTCTGTTTTCTTTTGAGCTGTTGCCCAGATGTTTCCAAATAAAACGCCTTCCTTATTCTGCCTTCCTTGGCGTGCCTGTGAGTGGGAGGACAGGGGATGCAAAATCTGAAAACGTGTCTCTTCTGTCGTGTTCCCTGTATATGCCCATAGGGGATGATAGCTCTCTGCAGAAGCAGAGTGAGTGCCTGCGGTGCTTTATTTGGGTCATCACTCAAAAGATAAACATAAGCCCGTGTGGGAATGTGCTATCCTGCTCTGTGTCAGGGCTTTTACAGAGTGTTTGTGTGGCTTGGCTTGAAGTTTGCAAAGACTTTGTTACCTTTATGGTATACAACGTGGTGTTTTGCCAGTGAATTTTCTTCCTAAAAAGACAGAGATGAGTTTTTGGCAGGTCCTCCAGAACCTGTAAGGTAATTCTGCAGTTGAGATGCTGCGTGACACACCGTGAAGCGCAGGGATCCCGATAGCGTTGACACCCAGCTCTGCTACAAAGCTGTTCTGTTCAGGCCCAAAGAAGTGACCGTGCCTCAGCCTTGCAGTTGGGTCAGATGGACCGAAAGCCCAACCAGCGGGATTTGGAAGTTGCAGTTGGAAATCCTGGGTGGTAAATCTGAGCTCACCTTGGACTGGGCCGTTATAGAGTGGGAGGGGATCACCAGTATACAGGGGGCCTGGATTCACTTCTCAGCATCTTCATTTCAGGAGGACTTGGGTTCTGTCTTGTCTGTCCGTACAAACGGATGTTAGCTGAGGCAGAGGTGGGGTGCCGGGCAGTGTGTAGGGTGAGTTGTTGCCCACTTGCATTTTCTTTCTGTCCTGGGTGATTTTCGTGAGCAGAACACCTTCCACAAGAGGGAGTTTCAATTCAGAACATCCTCAGGCCTCACTTCTACAGCGCTTGCCTACATCTAATTCTTGGGGATTTTTGTTAAAGCTTCTTTACAGGCTTCATCAGGAGGCAGGAATGCTTCTCGTTCTGTTGTCTGTGAGATAGCTTTAGGTGCTCCTCAGGCAGTTAATCTGAAACGTGGTCTCTTGAGCTCTGGTGATCATGCTGCCTGCTGAAGTCTGAGGTGGAGTTCTTATTTCTACTGCAATACTGTTTCCTTAGTGATAAGGAAGGTGAGTGACTTCTTACCAGGTTCAGTAATTTCACAGTAAGTTTCTTTAGCCAAGAGAGCTTAGGAGTCATAATGAGGGGAACCAGCTGTATGTCTGATATTATTCATATAGTGTTTTCCTGACGTGAAACGACTGGAATGGAAACGCCTCGTTAAAAAGGAGAAGCTGAAGGGGCCTGTGGTAGGCTTCCATCAGATTTTACAGAGCTATATAGACAAATAAGGACAGAATTACCACAGTGGACAAGTGTGATCATCTTGAATTATACATAGGTAAATGTTGTCAAGGTCAGACAGGAGCGGTTGATCTCTGCCCGACGTGCCTTCCACGAGGCTGAGAACGTTTCCTGCAGGAGGATGAACTGCTTCCTGGGAGTCTGAAGGAGGCACCTGCAGAGGTCAGCATCCTTGCCTGCTCAGGCCTGCCTTCCCTGGCTGCTTTTCCCGTTGATGGTAGGACTGGCTGGAATTGTTCTCCAGAGGTTTCCGTGGCTTCCTGCTGACTATAGAAAGAGCTTTTGAAGACAAGCTGTCTACTACCATAAAGCCTGCCTGAGCAGATACCACAGTTTTCCACCCTTTGCCTGTTTCTCTGCCACAATATGCTTGATGGGGCCGTGATTCTTTCCTTCATCAGTCTTATCCTAAATAGTTCATAATCTGATTAGCCACAGAGAAGCATTATCCCTGCTTTACAGATAGGAAATCAAAGTTTAGCCGTGGTCTGAGGATATCCATCCTCGTTAGGTGTCATTTGACATCGGCCAGGACTGAAAGCACCTCTAATGAGGTACTAGCAAATACGGGTATGAAATAATCCTCGCACCTATTCTGTAGTTCTCTGACAAGAAAAGGGGGGAGGGGGAAGTAAAAAGGTGACTAAGAAAGGAAACAAAATGATTTTGTACTTTGCTCCAGAAAAATAGCATTTGTTTACATATAAGAACCCCTCTAGACTTAGCTGCAGTTGATAGCATGACTGTATCTAGGATTTCTGTAAAAAACTCTTCTAACATTGAGGGTTTCTTTCTCCCCTTGAAGGAAGATGTAGATTCTTTTATGAAACAGCCTGGAAATGAGACAGCAGATGTAGTTCTTAAGAAGTTGGATGAGCAGTATCAGAAGTATAAATTTTTGGAACTTAATCTTGCTCAAAAGAAAAGGAGGTAAGTCATAATTTTTGTAGAATTGGGAAATGTTTAGCACAGTTCTATTTTTTAAAAAATAAGTATTTTTTTTAATATCCCAAGAAGTAAAAAGTTGATGTCAGGAGAGCTAATATTTGCAGTACTTCCAGGAAAGCCCAGCATTTTTTGTGTCCTCTTCCTGAGAATTACGTGCAAAAGAATTCCCAGTATTGCTTAATTGATCCGTAGTCTTTAAGGCAAAAAAGTACTGCTATAGTCTCTTAATTTTGTGTGCCTAGTGTAAATAAGAGTACGTTTTTGTCAAATGACTGCTGTACTAAGCCTGTAACTTTTGGTTTAGTAATCCCATCTCTCTTCAGTAGCTTCAGTCTTGATCTGAGGCTAGGCGAGCGGCAAATTTTTAAAAGCTAAAATCAAAGCTTCAAGTAATATTTATTTAGATTAAACTTCTTTCACGGAAAAAAAATGCCCCTCATAGCTTCCCCCTGGAAGCCTGCTTTGGCAGTCACTGCTGGCTGTGGAGGCGGGCGGCCGCGGGGGCAATGGGGATCCCAGGCGCCTCTGCTGGGCGCTGCAAGGGCTGCCCAGGAGGGGGATGCCCTGAACTCTGGAGAGAGCTTGTGTTTTAACAGTGCCCAAGTCTTGTAGCTCTAAACTGTTTGTTAGAATAGTTTGTGGACCTCAGAAGAAACACACTTGTTTTGTTTCACCTACAGTGGTTTTTATCTGTATTTCTGCTGAGGTTTCCCTCTCCTCCGGGGAGATGAGAATTATGCAAAAATACACCATTTTAGCAAACAGGTGTCTGTTACTGTTAATACATGTTTGTTCCAGTTTGGAAGCTGATGTATTGCTCCGCTTCAGAAAACCAGTGAGCCTCAGGATGGTAAGAGGCGGGTGAAGCTGTAGCTGAGATGTCTTTCAAACCTGCAATTGTGAGCCTGAGAAGCGGTTAGAGTTTCAAGTATTAAATGGAGGTTGGATTGTATACTAAAACTGATCACTTGTTTAGGAAACTTTGTCTCTGTAAAATAATAAATTATGACTGTTGTTAATTCACAGGCTAAAAAGTCAGATTCCTGAAATTAAACAGACATTAGAAATTTTAAAACACATGCAGAAGAAAAAGGTAAACTATTTTGAATATCTAATGAGTATGAGAAAAGCTAACTACCTTTCCACCCTAACAGAACACATTGCAAGAAATGTTTTGGAGAGCACACTTAATATGCCTTTATAAATAACAGAATTGTTTTTAAAGGTATGTAGTACTTTTTGAAAGCTAGTTCAAAAAAAGTTAATGTTTGTAATGCAAACTTCACTTTTAATAGCATACAGAGTGCAGCTAAGCTTTGACTTCATCTCTATTCTCTAGAGATTTCTATGTTGTTTTTGAATATATCGTTTTAAAATGCATTACTCTTGGAGCTCTAACTAGAATGTTGAAGTAAAATTATGTAGAGTTCCACCAAAGTTTATAATGTATCAATGGCAAAAAGCAGAAAAGTGTGCTCTTTACTGTAAGTTTTATGTCTTTGACATAAGTTTCCAATGAAAATAGCAATTTTAAGTTTTATCATTTGTCTTAAGGATTCCACAAATCCAATGGAAACCAGGTTTTTATTGGCAGATAATCTCTACTGCAAAGCTTCAGTTCCTCCTACAGATAAAGTTTGTTTGTGGTTGGGGGTAAGTAAAATGGAACTTTCTCTGAAACTGTTTAAATAACTTATAAAAGGCTTATAAAAGACAGTGTTTGCTGCTGTCTCATCTGTACTTGTAGTGGCTGTGGGCATAATTCTGTTTGCGTGTGCACAGTGGAGCCGTGTCCTGTCAGCAGGGCAAACCCAACAAGACAATTTCAATGCATTAGTGAAGGTTTCGCGTTCAATTTCACTTGGGGCCTGAACAGTAAGCCTTCAGAGAGTTGTAATTTTGCTGGATTGTTCTTTCCAAAAAGCATATTCACAAATGTTTTCTTTATCACTTCTATCACTTTGCGCTTCAGAGTACCACCCAGCATTGCCTGGGACAGGAATGCGCCCAGCAAAATAACTTAATCTGGCAAGCAGCTTCCCATCTTCTCTATGTTATTTGTATTTAGCATCTTACTTTCCCTGTTCATGCATGTTTTCAGGGCAAGATGGGATTTCTGTTACTCACAGGTGCCTGCCAGCATTTAGAGTGGATTTTGTGCCAAAGGCTGGTGGGATCAGAGTTCAAAACACAGAATTCCAAGTACTTGAGTGCTATCAGGTTGGGATATTTTGTTTTCAGAGGCTTCCTTATATGTGCAGATAACCTGCTAATGTTTATTTTGAGACTTCTAAATCCCAGATGTTGCCAGATCCCTGTGTTGGCTGCCAAACAAAACCACTTAGGACAGAAACACTGTTGACACGCGCAGAATCTGGACTGATTGGGCAGTTACTGCCAACCTCTTCCGCTTTTCTATCATAAAAAGAGGAGTTTTATCTGATAACTGTTGCTTTTAGGAGACTGTCTTCAGAATTCACAAACATTGACTTTCATGGAGCATCACAGGTTTATTCTGTAACAGAATATCAAAGAAAGATCATCCTATTGATGGTTCATACAGGAGAGCTATAATGAAATGCCACGAGCAGTTTATTATATCTAGGTGTTCTCGGCCTTCTGCCTTGATCCTCCTTGTTGCTTGCAGCCTGCACGGTGGCCTGTGCTATTACTATTGTTGGGGAAACTCTGTCTTCCAGTTATTTTAAAAGAGGACTGGCTTATCGCACTCTTGCAGCTCTGTGTAGCGTTCCCTGGGATCATGTCTCATTAGCAGTGTGTGGCTCTGCTCAGTGCACAGTTCTTGAATGGGGCAAAGCTTCATTGGTGCATCTTCACTTGACACTGCTCTTTTATCTCTTCATGTGGTAGCTTCTTACTGAAACAAAGGTCTGTAGATTGAAAACTACCACGGTACAGAATAGGACTTTTATACATGTTGTATCTTTAAATACCTGTACTACTTCTTGTTAATGAGCAGTGCCATTAGGCGGTTCGTTAGTAGTGTTCCACATGGAGATCCTAAGGTTAATCTTGAATGCAGCAAAAATTGTTTCTAGGTTTGTGTGGCACTTGAAGGGGCTGCTAAGAAACGTGAAGTCTCTCGCTTTTCACATATGGTGCAGATGAGATGCTGATACCTGAAAGGCTCAATGCAACCCACAGGGAGAGAAGTGCCTCATTGCTTAGCTATAGGAAGAGGACTTTTTTTAAGTCACTAGAGGGACTTATTACTGAGTTACTGAAGTGATGGAGGCCGTGAGTGGATTCGGGCATTGCTCATCCTGAACCTTGTCGTCTTGGCCTGTCAGGACAGCCTTTTGTTAATGCGATAAGTTATAAACAACAGCCTGAAGTAAGCCTGCTATGGCTTATTCCTTACAATGCAAGAGTAAAAGCTTTTCTCAATCTTTCATTTTTTAGGCCAATGTGATGCTTGAATATGATATTGATGAAGCTCAGGCTCTGTTAGAGAAGAATTTGTCAACAGCCACAAGAAACCTTGATCTTCTAGAGGAAGACCTGGATTTTCTTAGAGATCAGTTCACCACTACAGAAGTCAGTATCCTTTTCCCCCACAAATATATATATGAAAAAAAAGAGGTGTATGTGAGAGCTAACATACAGGTAAGAACCAATTTCCTGACATGTTTTTATCTTAGATCGGCTGCCCTTAGAATTCTGCAGCACTCCAGGAACTTAACCTTTTCTAGCAGTGAAAGGGGATATTGGGTTGCCAGTGCTGGGCTGCGGATTGGTGTGTCGGATGGAGCAAAGCTCTGTTTGTGATTGGGTCCCCCTGAAACCTACTGCGGTGGTTGCAAACCCAGACTGGGAGTGAGTTGGAAGCGTGGATGGGTGCTGTGGATCAATGGCCAGGTGGCCATTTCAAAGCAAAGCGACTCTTCCTTCCTCTCCAGAGCGTATGAACATTGTTCTTCGGGCTATTGCTAATCGATTTGGCTGCTGGCGCAACGTTCTCCAAGCAACGCAGGCCCTGCTGCAGCGAGCTTGGTGCTGGCTTAGCCATTGCTTAACAGTTTTTTTTATTTCTTTATACTATCATGAACCACCTCCAGTGGTGGGGTGCATTTTTTTTATACTTAAAAACTATTTTAATGATGAGGCTGAAGCATTAGGTTTGGTAAATGAAGGCACAACAGCTTGTTTTTTCAAGTTGATACTTAAGCTATCTGAGTGCTGCAGGAAGTTACGGATGCCTGAAATAGGCAAATACAGCTGATACGGGCAGGCTGACTGAAATCAGGAAAGTGTAGCTGTAAGTAAAACTAAAAGTGGGTTTCTCTGTAATATCTTCTTGGCAGTTTTTAAGTAAATGGTATGAATCCTGCAGTTATTAACAGTTACTGGTATTCTTGTGTGTTAAGGCTTTGCACCATCAGCTCTGTCATTAAATGGTTGACTGTTACAAGTAAGTGAAGTGTGGCCAGCTATATAACCTGCTTTTCCCTTTTTTCCTTTGTTTTTTTCTTTTTCTGAATGCATGAGCTATTTCCTTAATTCCACACCCTCAGATATGGCTAGAGTTTATAATTGGGATGTAAAGAGAAGAAACAAGCAAGACCCTTCCAAAAACAAAGCATAGTTTTGCCAATTTTAAATGTGGTTTCAATTTCCAAATATTTTTTATTTAAACACCCCCAAGTTCATTCTTAAGGGACTGAGTTACTTTAAGCATTTCAGTAAATGGTCAAATATATGAAACCTAATGGTGAGCACCACTTTATTTATTTGTAAACTCAAAAATTTGGTTTCATGCATGCTTCATGAAATGAATTATTTGAAAAGCCACCACACAGTCCAGCAGAGGACATAGCATTTTGATCAGACCAGTCTGTCATAAATAAATTTCTACCTGAAAGCTTGTCGGAAAAGCTGAGGGGCACGTATGAAATGGAGTCTGACATTTTAGCAGGTTAAGGTAATGCAGGGGTCTACTTTTTCATCTCTGTGTACAGCTGATGAAGTTAAAGTTGACTTGCAAGGGAAGACATGCAGCTGTAATGTTCTAGGAGACAGAAAAAATACAGTGAAGTCTTGGATTTTGTTTCAGTCAGTTGGTTGGCAGCATCAATCTGCAAGCATTCCTGGATATCCACTTTGGATAAACTTGTTTTTAATAGTTATTGGTTAGTTAACAGCCTGTTACTGAACTCTCAGCACTTTACATACAACACTTTGTGACTTGTCTTCAGGGAAGAGTGGTAAATGAACAGCACAAGCTATGTCAAGACTTGCAGGTGATCTCGCCCCGTTCTTTTTCATACATGTGCACATGCTGCTTATTTTTGCAAACGTTGAACAAGGACACCAAAATGCTGACAGCCTGTAAACAAGAACCCCCCTATTTACGATCCCTTAGACAAGATGTCCAGTTCAAATGTCTTAACACTCTCAGCCTCCCAGGTGGTGAAACCTGTATGAGATGAGGATGGTTTACTGAAGCATGACTTCTGGTGTTAACAGTCGGAATATTTTTTTGGTTCTTATGAAGCCTTGCAAGATTGTTGCCTTTTACCTCTGCAGTTTCTTTCTAAAATGAAATGCTCGGTGGTGATAGTGGCTAATATTCACATTCTGTGACTGAGAATACAGGTTTCGCTGCAAAATAAATGCAAATGTTAACTGTTCGATCTTCATGTAAGAAACAATATACCTGTAAATTTTTTGTACTTTTATTTCATGATATTAAAATAGTAAAACTAAACAGTTGTGGCAAACACCTGGTTTTGTGCATCTTTCTTTCTGTGAGAAAGTCAGGAATCTGATGCGTGGTCTTTAAAAATGTTTCCCTCCCTTAATTGGGGCAGAGGGGTGAAAAATTCAGTTGCAGCAGCAGACAGGAGAAGCATAGCTGCTGCTGAATACCGGCTTGAATGAGAGAGGGACTGTGAGTCAGCGCATCTGAATTTGTGAATACAAGCGACTAATTTCACAGCACTGGGGCTGTAAAAGAGTAAGCGCTGCAGCGATGGGCATAAAAGGGGTAAATCCTTACTGCTGCTCCCAAGTACCTGGGCTTGGCTCATGCGCACCGTTCCTGCAGGGCGGTACTGTTTGTGCCAGTGGCTTTGGCTGTAGCAGAGAAACGTTTAGCTCTGATGTGTTTTTTGACTAACAGGTACCTGCCTGCTGCCACACTGGGCTGCGTGTGGGTGCTCCCTTTTAAAGAGCATCAGCAATGACAGGAAAGGCAGCTGCAAACACGTCCTGATTTCTCTTGCAATTTTCTCTTCAGTTTGGATTAATTAGATCCCAACAGGCTGAAGCGTGCTCCCCCCTCCCTCTGGCTGGTCCTAAGGCAGCAATTGCCTGCCTTTGTTGTGCACAATGAACTGACGAGTTAAGCATTTCTGCACCAGCAGAATCAGTGCTGTGTGTGCTGCCAGTGAGCTAACGCTGGGTATGGGGGTGACAGCATTAGAGCTGGCATCACTCAGTAGCTTCAAAAGGTATCTGGCTTGGAGGGGGATGGGAGATGGCTGTGGCCATCCTAATGCTTGTTTGGGTGGTGTTTATGTTTGTTTGATACAAAGCAAATAAAAAAAAAAAAAACAAAACCCAAAACCAAAGCAAAACTCACAGACAGGAACTGAAGCTTCTCTATGACTGATCCTTGTCCAGTATTGCTCTGTCCTTTGCTGTTAAGTCTTTGTTACTCTGAGTAAGCCAGACGGTCAGTTTGCAGAAGCTGTTTTAGCTACTGTGGCACTAGTCCTGCCTGCTGCTGAGCAAGGCCTCCTGGCAGGGCTAAGGCTGCTTTTGGCCACTCCTGCAGCAGGGAGCAGGGGGTTTGCTTTGGGTTTTTTTTTTTTATTTGTTTTAGACTGGATGGCCAGTGTTTTTATAGTTGCACTGTTGGTTTTTTTCTCAGCAAGGTAGCTGGCTGGTTCTGAAGATCGCAGCAGTGGGCCCTCAGCGAAAAATGTCTAGTGGGTACTGTTGGAAAGAGTGCTGGTTACTGCTGAGCCGGTCCTCGTCAGACGTGCAGTTATGG
>VZSZ01004489.1:1137150-1182701 GCA_013398815.1 Ibidorhyncha struthersii | reverse complement strand
TTTGCTGGACCCTTTCCAGCAGATCCCTGTCCTTCTTGAACTGGGGAGCCCAGAACTGGACGCAGTATTCCAGATGCGGCCTCACCAGGGCAGAGTAGAGGGGGAGGATGACCTCCCTCGACCTGCTGGCCACACTCCTTTTGATGCACCCCAGGATGCCATTGGCCCTCTTGGCCGCCAGGGCACATTGCTGGCTCATGGTCATCCTGTTGTCCACCAGGACTCCCAGGTCCCTTTCCACAGAGCTGCTCTCCAGGAGGTCGGCCCCCAACCTGTACTGATGCATGGGGTTATTCCTCCCCAGATGCAGTACCCTACATTTACCCTTGT
The DNA here is from genome assembly GCA_013398815.1 of Ibidorhyncha struthersii. Lineage (NCBI taxonomy): Eukaryota > Metazoa > Chordata > Aves > Charadriiformes > Charadriidae > Ibidorhyncha > Ibidorhyncha struthersii. The sequence goes on along the minus strand of VZSZ01004489.1, from coordinate 1,182,371 downwards.
TGAATTTCATTAAGTTCCTCTCTGCCCAACTCTCCAGCCTATCCAGGTCACGCTGTAAGGCAGCACAGCCCTCTGGCGTATCAGCCACTCCTCCCAGTTTAGTGTCATCAGCAAACTTGCTGATGGTACACTCTATCCCTTCGTCCAGATCATCGATGAATATATTGAACAGAGGTTCTTCCCATTAAATAGTTTGCTGTTCAGTTGTAGTTTAGCTTTTCTCCAAAACCAGTCAGTGCCCTTTACACCCTGTAGCTGGCAGCTGGAGGCCGAAGCCATCTCCAAGCCCATGGCAGCACTGCGAGGAGGAGAGTGCATCAGCACTGCACGCACCATGCAATTTTAATGCCCTTTCAGTTTCCAAGGAGACAAAAAACAATCAATCAGACACGATCCCTCGCTGCGGGGCTGGCTGCACAGGAGCTGCCCGAGATGGCCCGTGCCTGCGGCCCAGCCTGGGATGGTGCAGCAATCGCAACACGCCGGTGAACCACAGCACCCGGACCCACAGGCCCACATCCCTGGCTCTCACAGGTTTTATACGTCAGCCCCATTCGCTATGGGGCTGCTTGGCCCCCCAGAGAGAAACCCAAGCAGAGCCCTGCAAGTGTACACTACCCAACAGGCCAGAGACCCGTGACTTACTGAAAACAGTTAGGGGCCAGACACCGGGGTGATAGGAGTGCTGAGAACGGGGCTGGCTAACCACACGTAGCAAACAGTTTATTAGCTGGCTCCAAAAAACATCCCTGTTAAATTAGGCCTGTCCAGGAGATGTGACATGGAGACAGATTACACTGTTGACAGGGACGGGATTGCACCCATAACCTGCTAGCTGATGCATGCCACTGTGAAACCTGGGACACAGGGCAGGCATTAAGCGAATTAATGTTTATTATTTGTATGATGCCCACAGTTGGTCAGGGTAGTGCGGACAAGCGTAAAGCCAAGGGCACCACACGGTTCTCAGGAACTGACAGCCCAGCTGACAGCAGGCACTGGGAGCGTAATTTAGGACTTTGTGATGAGGTGACAGCCTTAGCGCCTCCAACAACAGTAGCAGGAGGGAAGCACAGGCAGGGCTAAATGCCAGGAGGCACACGGTGAAGCTTCTGTCCCACCTTGGCTTTTGGCTCGGCTCAGGTGCCTTTTGTAGCAGTGGACTTCGGTGGCAGCCTCTGTCCCCAGGAAACTTGTCTAACCTCCCTCCCCAAACGCCAACCTGTCGGCAAAATGCTTCTAGCGAGCAATGGAGTACTGCACACCAAGGCAGCCCCAGGCATCCTGGCTGGGGTTCCAGGGGTGCAATCCTGCAGAGGTACCACTGGTCCCCCACTGTCACACTGGGATCAAATCAAAAGCAGTAGAGCAGACACAGGCTTGATAAATATAGTCATGGCTGAGTGACACTGGCTGTCCCATTAATGGTCCCCCATTAATATAGGGACACAGTACCTAAATGTCTCGCCTACACTAGGTGTCCAGGCTCCTTCCAGCCAACAGAGAGAGGCAGGAACATCTTCAGAGCTATTTATACCACTCAGCTTGATGGGATGAACCATTGTCCGCCACCACTGCTCTCTGCCTTGGCCATGGTGGAACGAGGGGCGCAGCACAGAGCAGCTGCCCATCCTCTGCCAGCTGGAATTGCCCCATCCCCTGAGCAGGAGGCTCTGCCTCCTCCCAGGGAGCTTAACGACGCCAGAGAGATGGGGCTGCAAAGCCAGCTAGGATCCGTGCCGATGGGAGAATGTGGGAGAGACACAAATGCAGAGAAAGTTCAAAATAACCAGAGTGGCCTTTTGGGTCAATAACATGCTCCAGGGCAGTGTTAGCATTTGCTTTGCAACCTGAACGGACAGGGAAGATTAAACTCTCGTACAGTGTGATCCACACGGGTAGATGTGCACAGAGGATAAGCTTGTCCCTGCATCCCTGCAAGTGGCAAGGCCACCCTCTGGTTCCACACAGCACCCACACAACATAGCCTCCAGCCCCACCGGCTTGCGCATGGAGCAAGAGTCAGCTGGGTTTTTGAAGAGACGCAAAACATTTGCAAAACGTTTCCCTATGACAATAAATTAAACGTCAGCTTATTACCGTGGGATGGCTTACTCCAGATGCAGCTCCTGGTGTCTTATTTCAGATTATGATCACATTAAAATGGTCATGGGTTGGCCAGTCAAAAAACAGGGGCTCCCATCAAGAGCTCATTATATCTGCCTGAGTCTGCCTGAATCCAAGAACAGATCCTCCTCCGGGAATATTATGTCCTTGTAGCTGTTCAAGTCTTCCCAGGAAGGGAACAGGATCTGCTTAGAGCAAATAGAAGCCATTACAATCAGGATAAATTAGTAATGGTGAGTGGGAGAGAGAGGAGGAGAGGAGAAGAGGTTATTGTGATTTTTCTTCCTACAGAGCGGGTGTCTGAGCTACTTACTTTGCCAGAAAACAGCTCCCTAGCTTCCCCTCCGAGTCCAGAGCTCTGACTGCTTGCTTACAGCTCAAGAGCTACTTTGGATTGTTAATAACTAGCAGGATGGCATTACGGGTTGTTAGATGCATGAAATCTGATTTCTGTTCCTACTGGCAGCTTCTCAAATTTAGCAGCAGCACAGGCAGGTCTGTAGAGTGAGAAAAGGCAAAATATACTTGCATTTATGCTGTTCAACACCGCTAAATACATGCCTTTTTATCAGAAAGCTGCAACGCCTGTTGAGGACTATTTGTGCGGGTCTTTAAGGTACTGCAGGGGGTAGGACTGTGGCTCGGTGGTGTTGTTTTCCATTTTGTAAAATACAGAAGGCCAAGTAATTCGCTAAACCCTGACTGCAGACCTAGAAAAAAAGGAAAACTGGCCCGCAGAAATGCCTTCATACTTGGGACGCCTTCCTTTCCTCCTAAAACAATCTATTAAAGCAGGGCTGGTTTAGCTAGTTTGGGTCACTACAGCCCAGAGACAATTCCAGCCATACTATCTTTTTACAGCATTTTGAAAAGCAAATATCTGCCTGCTTAAGCGAGCATCTATTTCAGGTCACTCGCAGGGAAATGACTGCACCACCACTGGTCCGCCTCCAGCAGGAACGCTATCCAGAGCCCTCCTGCATGAACCTGGTGTGACGAGCAAACCTGGCAAGCTCAGACCCTGTTCCTCCTTGCGTTTTTCCACTCCTCCTAGGATGCTGCTGCTGCTGCTGCCTGCGGACATCTTCACCCAACTTCATTCCTATTTCATTATCTGACACGAGGCATTTCAGCTCAGTGATTGGGAAATTAATGCAATTAATGCAAAAGCAAAAGGGGCTTGGTCTAGGACTGCTGAACTCCTGTAGGGCTCCTGGAGGAGATCCTTCCAGCTCTCCACCATGCCCATCCCTCTCTCAGAAGAGAGATCTCATAACAGTAACATAACAGTCATTAACAGTAATTTTTCCATGGGCCTCCTGGAAGCCAATGCTCAGTTTTTGTGCTGCTGTGAGCTGACCCAGCACCCTCCAACCAACCAACCACGTTCAGAAGGGTGGGAGAAGCTGGCAAACACCCTAAACATGGCAACAGCCACCCCGGAGTTGCCTGCTCTTGCTCAAACCTCATTGCTACAATCAGCCATCTCCTGCTCACGACAGGCCAGGAGCTGGTACTGCGGTACCGAAACACGCTCGGAGTCCTCCTGCGGCCCCACAAACTTCACCCTGATCCTTGCTGGAGAGCTGCTCCTCGTGGCAGAGCCACCAGTACAAGGAGCCTCCCAAAAAGTGCAGCCCCTGGGAAAAAGTGGCTGCTCCTGATCGACCCCATGGGAAGGGACTTTTGTTCCAAGAGCTTTCCACAGGTCAGTAGGATCTTGCGCAGAAGCAATGCAGCTGAGAGCAGCGTGGCTCCAGTAACACATACCTTACAGCATCTTTGCAAACATGGTTTTGCATGGCGCTTCACAGGGAGCTTCCCAATGTCTTCTGACAACCTTTGTGACAGCGCTCAGAGGGACATCTCCTCCAGGGCATCCGTTTTAACACTAGTAGCAGGTGGCCTGGACACCTGAGGGGGGAAAGTAGGCAGGTGGAAAAGGAAAAGGATTAAGCCATGTAAGGTATTAAAGTACAAAACAGCCAACTAAACCAAACAATTAAACATGGTGCTGAATATGCTCACCCTTACTTGTCAGGAACTGAAGTGTATTTATTTATTCAGTTTTTGATGCTTATGTTTATTCAATACCTTTTTTGACTTAACAAGCCCGTGAAAAGACAGCATTTCTTATTTCACTTGATCAGATTATTACATGGGTTTATTTAGCCAGCGTAATTTTCTCCCTGAATCTCCATAGTACTTCAAATTTTTCTTCCTGTCTTGGTGAAGGATAACGCTGAGCAAATATTTAGTAATGGATAATTAATTCAACCACTTCTTTTCCATCTCCTCCGAGACACTCATTCACTGGATGTTGTTCAAGATTCAACAGTTCTTTCTCTTCTTTAGTGAGCTTCTAAGCTCTTTGCAATAGTTTCTGATACCTGTAATATGAACAGTTTTGAAGGGACGTTGCCCACAGATAACATTTGCCTGATGGGGCACAAATCCTTTCCAGGCTCCAGAGTCTCTAGACTCTTTTTTTTTTTCCTTGGAAGGTTCCCGAGAAAAAAGATAAATATAGATAAATAAGATAAATAAGGCACAAACTCAAAGGAAGCGCATTCACTCTCAAATGCGGAACACTCATGGAAAGCGGCTGCCCAGCTGTAGATACTGCGGTTTGTATTTACATCGAGGGGACGGTGCCTGTAACCTAGAGCTGCAGGGGCCCGCTCAGTCTCCTGTCTCCAGCAAGAGCCCAGTGACTGCAGTCAGCTCCGGCTGCCTCACTGGGACCCGCATGCTCCTATTCAGGGAAATGAGAGACTTAAAACACATTTACTATATGCCTGAAGTCCTACCTTCTTATAGAACTTTGCTTAACCCATTCTACAATGAACTACTAAGTACAGTCAGAAAACTTTCCATCTGTTTTTTCTTTTTTTTTTTTTGACCAGTTACTGCCCAACTTGTTATCATCAGCACGTGCCACTGGGCCTGAGTTTCTGTTACGTGTCACATTCACAGACAACAAATGGCAACATCATAAGCCACATGCAAACAGGCTGTTAACTTATACTCACAAGCTCCTCCACTCCTCCACATGAGAATAAAAGTGCCTTATATCTTTTTCCGATACAATGCTTTCTGTGCAGTAAATGAAACAGACACAGCATAACAAAATTTACTACCTTAGATACAGCTGTGTTACAAACGTGTGTGTGGTTTGGCAGTGTAATCTTTTACTCTGATAAACTATTAAATGCCAAAGAAAGCTTTTTAAGTTAATCGGGGCTTAATTTAAATAAACAAGCCACCGAAAGATTAACAAAAATCCTCAATGGAATCTCAATGCAAAAACAGTCTGTTCACGAAGTCCCGAGCTGAGTTCATAAAAGCAACTGCGCTGGGATGAAACTGGCCCACGGACACACTTTTTCTCCCCTATTGGCACCACCAATGAAAAAGATGTTAATTTGCTGAAACACCAACATTTCCAGCTCCACTGACGCAAACAGCAGTTTTGGCAACATCGTCACAACCGCATGTGCTAATACTGCATATGAGGAGTAGAAGGAGGAGGAGGCGGCGGGGTGACTCCTTTTTTGTGATGGAGAGCTCTAGGATGAGGCCCGGACCTGCGCGAGCCGAAGCCCCCAGCGTGTTACCAACTGCTGTCACAGCCACGGCAGATTCCCCCCTCCATCCCCAGAAGCCCCCTGTGGGGTAAGGAGGCGCTCAGGGTGAGAGCAGCAGTCCTGTGGGCAACTCCACCGCAACAAGCCATCGCTCTCATGAGCAGGGCTCCTCGTGGTAGGTAAGTTACATGTATGCATAAATATTCACATATTCAGCACCTAAACAGATAAAAATAATTTAAAACCTCTCCTCTTAGGCCCAATATTGTTATTTTGTCCCACAAAGCCAAGAAACGACCAAATCTTGGTGAACAAATCGTGCCAGGCTGGAGCCCATACAAAGTATCTTTGGGCTGACATGCTGTATGTCCTTCATTAGATAGCTGTTATTTAATTCTGTTGTTCTACAGACGCTCTCTTAGTGTTTTCAGTACTGTGACCGGTACATTTTCAAGTATTTACTTTTTCCAGTTTCAAAACCGTCTTTATTTTCTCCCTGTGAGAGCTGCTGATTATCTCCCGAATGTCTTCCTTTCATGAAAATGTCTTGTTATTTTAAGCACACATTTTTCCATTCATTTATTTACCACCATCTTTGCTAAGCTGAAAATTTACGCTGAGCTTCATTAAAGAAGTATATGGAAATATTCACAGAGCCAAAATCCAGGGTAGGATAGCTACAAAAAATATTTCTCCATGACACTTCACGTGCCCTTGGGCAAAAATGGTTCATTACGACATGACAAAATTTAACACCTCTTTTGCTTGCTTTTTTGTTCAATGGACCACGCTAAAAATAGGTACAAGGAGACCAGTTGATGACTAAAGAAAAACATTCTATTTAATCACAATATGTACATCCAAAACAGCCGTTACAAAGCTGCATTTCAAAATGCATTCACACCGCCACTGCCACGATCTATGTGCCAGACGCAAAGTCCTTGCAAGCTCCTGGCAAAAAAGGAAATTCCAGCCACGGACAACTCGCTGACAGGCGAAAGGAAGACCAGAGGGGCAGCAGGGTATGCCGAGGCAGGAGACCACCCCAGTTACCCCTCGCATTCTTTCACTCCCTACTTACCTCTCCCACCAGCTCCCATCTCCTGCGTTCCAGTGTGGTTTTGACCTTTCTTTCCTGACCCGTTGCGCCAGGCTAACATGAGACTGTTTCCTACGTCATTTTTTCATATTGAAATGTTTTGCACACAAGGCATTTCAAAGGTGCGATTAGGCCTGTTAGCAATGTAACCATATTTTCCATTCGGGCAAGCACTTCAGTTCATAGTGCACTGAAACCGTCCTTTCATAGAGAAACGTGCCTGAGGTCACTGAGGAAGCCTGTGGGAAAGCTAGGAAAACAGCCCCTGGCTGCAAAATCCCACTAGCTGCAGGACCACCACTTCTCTCTTTCATATTAAAGCAGAAAGAAATTAATATTTGGAATTCCTCATTGTTATCCTCCTCAGATTGCTTCATTTTCTGCTTCAAACAGTCCTCTTTTTCTTTAGATCCACGTTGGATCTCAAATCTTCCTCACGTTTGAGATGTGTTATCACCAGTGACAAACGCAAAGCTCCCATTCTCAGACTGTGCTGCTGGTGACTTGGAGCAGTTCTACAAGAACAAAGTGTACCACTTGCAGGGAAATATGAATAATACCACACTGCTGCTTTAGTACAACTACATCTCTGCACAGAAAAAAAATGGCACAAGAAACAGTAAAAAAATAAAAATATCTGTATCTCCTTTTCCTTCTGCCACTGTTCCCAGAGCTTAATGGAATGCAAAGATACTGAATATAAATGATTAAATAGAAAGGCAAATTAAGTTTCTTCTTGGTCAAAATCAAGTAAAGCATCAGTTTGGCATCTTCCACGTCCTCTGTCAGGGAATTAATTAGTACTTAACATTTAACATCTCCAAAGTGCTGTCCATCAGTTGCCTTATTAACCTGACACTCGCCAGCCCCGTGGGTGGCATCCACCACCTCCGTGCAGGAAGTTTCCTAATTCTAATGAACACACTCAGCCTTTCTATGGCACAAACGGTAGGTTATTTCAGTTTTTTCCTCCCTGCCAGTGAACGCAGTGGCAGCAATCCCTCAATCCATTCATTGGCAGCCGACATCATCTCCTGCCAAAAGGCCACCTCCTCTTGCGTGGAGTCCATCCAGTCCACAGAGATGCCATAGCTCAAACCTGAAAAAAACAAAGAGAACTACAATGTTGGGAGCTACACAAAGAGTTTCTACTCAATGCAAAAATACTCAATGGGATGTAACTGCTGCAGGCAGTGTCTTAGCATGAAAGGTGCTGACTTCCCCTCAGCAAGTTGCACCCTAAACACCTCCCGTTCTTCTGCTAATGACCTCCATTTTACACCAGTGTTCAGAATTAAGTTAACGTAAAAGTCACAAAATGCAAGAACCCTAAACATAACCTGCCGAGGAAGAGAATATTGGGCTCAAGCCCTTTCTGCATCTTTCAGAATGGTAAAGAAGGTCTAAAAGGCTTGGGTTTCCCCTTAAAATATTTTCTTGTAGACACAGTGGAGTATTTGTCAAAATGCTCTTGCTATACAACTCATTTGTATAGGAATCAAACATATGATAGCAGAAAAGCGTGTACATTAATCCCAAATCGATTATTCAACCAAATTTTCATGTGCCAATTACTTGTCAATGAGATAAAGGCCTAAATTTGGATCACAGCTTATCTTGGGGTTGGTATTTTTATATCTGGCTTATGAGCTTATTCTTGTTGCCACTTCCCACTGAATAGTTCACAGCCTTCCTGGTGACATGTTAGAGACTGAAAACAAAGAACACAAGCAAATCCAATAAACATAGGTGCAACTGCAAGGCAGACCTTCCAGCTACTACGAGCCTTTTCCTGATACCCTCAAGGAACAGTTACCCTTTATAGCAACATCCTGAAATCTTCTGCTTGACTTTCACCTCTCAGAGAGCCCTCTTGCTTAATAATAAATAGTTTAGAAAACCTTAGATATCCCACTTAGAAAAATACAAAGATGAACATGCTATCTCTCGAAGCCTAGGTATAGAGTACAGTGAAAGCTAGGATAGGGCGTTTAGAGAGGGACAAACCTTGATGACGGACAGCTGGACAATCACCACAGAATCATAGAATGGTTTAGGTTGGAAGGGACCTTAGAGATCATCTAGTTCCAACCCCCCCTGCCCTGGGCAGGGACACCTCCCACTAGACCAGTTTGCTCCAAGCCCCATCCAGCCTGGCCTGGAACACCTCCAGGGATGGGGCACCCACAGCCTCTCTGGGCAACCTGTTCCAGTGCCTCACCACCCTCAGAGTAAAGAATTTCTTCCTAATACCTAATCTAAATCCATGCTTTTTCAGTTTAAAACTGTTCCCCCTCGTCCTATTGCTACACTCCCTGATCAAGAGTCCCTCCCGAGCTCTCCTGTATGCCCCCTTTTAAGTACTGGAAGGGGCTATAAGGTCTCCCCGGAGCCCTCTCTTCTCCAGGCTGAACAACCCCAACTCTCTCAGCCTGTCCTCATAGGAGAGGTGCTCCAGTCCTCTGATCATCTTCCTGGCCTTCCTCTGGACCTGCTCCAACAGGTCCATGTCCTTCTTATGTTGGGGGCTCCAGAGCTGGACGCAGTACTCCAGGTGGGGTCTCACCAGAGCAGAGTAGAGGGGCAGAATCCCCTCCCTCGACCTGCTGGCCACGCTCCTTTTGATGCACCCAGGATGCAGTTGACTTTCTGGGCTGTGAGTGCACATTGTGGGGTCAGCGGGACATGTTCCCATCTGCTCTTTACAACTTTGGCTTAAAAATATTGGAATTTTCCTAACTTCAAGGATGAGTAACTCCACTGAAGTAAAACATTTCCAGTTAAGCGCAGGTCTAAGTCCTTCTCTGAACTGGAACCTCATGCCATCAACTCCCAGAGACAGCGACTGTCTCCCAGCGGAGCAAATGGCACCTCTGCTGAGGTTTTTCAGCATTACATCATCTAAATAAACACAAACCAAAAACCCAACAGTAACACCTTAGTCTACACCCAGACAACTCCATTCTTCCAATTTGTGATTTAATTCCAGCTGATGTACTCTCAGTACTGATCACCTACCAGATCAACTAGTGTAGCTTGCTCTGTTTTTCAAATATTCATTATTCCTCATACTAAAGTGTTTCAAGGGAGGAGGTGATGTGGACAGAGTCACCAGGTGGTGCTGTCCCACATGGCATTCAAGTTGTCTTCACCTCTGAGCACTCTTCCCTGGGAGGAGCTGCAATAAAATGTTGTTGTGTTACGCCATCTGTTTTCCTGTAGCAGCAGGAAAGCTTTCTGATGGACCCAAGGAGATTCTTGAGTTTTGCCAGACCTCAGAGTTGATGTTGGCAGAAAACGTGGCAATAGAAGGTTGCTGTCATGGTACCAAGGCCCTCTCCATCCGAGACACAGTGCAAGTACCAAGATTCTCACCAATTACTGAGATGCCCCATCCCTGGTTTCTCCCCAACAGGAAAATGCTCTGCAACTTCCCATTGTCACTTGTGGCTCAGCAATATGGTACCAATGTAAAGGAAATCACTTACCCGTCCCCAGGCCCAGCCTGATTCCTCCAAGGAAATGGTTGGTAAGTTTTTCATGATCCCACACAGTCAGTTCAACACAAGCATCCTTTAGATCCTCTGTATGAAAGCCATCATATACAATAGTGTGATTGAAAACAGGGTTTGTGTCTCTTTTTATGACTCGGGTCTTTTGGTAACTCTTCTTACTGGTGTCTGGAAGCACATAGCTTTGAGAGGAACAAAAATACAGCAAGTAGTATAGAATATTACCCGAGGTTTGAATTGTTTCTACAAAGATTCTTAGTCTAAACAAGCCTCAGTTTTGAAGAAAGGAAGAATTTGGTCTCAACATAAGAAATGTCTGTAGATTTAATGGGAAATGTTCATAATTCCCGGATGAAACTTTTTTGCCAAGAAAATCCATTTTAAAGCAAACATTTTCATAAAGGAGGATACTTGCTTAAAATTTCCTGGTTTTGGCAAACTTTTTTTGCAAACTGGCATTTTACATTAAAAAATGGACATTACTTTCACATATTTCTATTTTCATAAATTTTCATCACTTAGATGCCCAAGAGGGCATTTCAAAATGGTCGGTTAGGCTTCTTGAACAGCAAGCTTTCTGCACGAGAACTCTGTAAGGACTTAAAATACACAAAAAATATGGTAAGCACTTCAAAGTGCTGAAAAAAAATTTAAAATCCCCTTAAAAGATTTCTGATTTTCTGGAATATTTGCAGCACCTTCTCCCATACAACAGGCAGAACTGATGTTGCAGGCTACAGAAAACATACACACACTAAATTCTGGAGAAGATCCAAGCAGGATCCAACCATCTTTATGTCAGTTCTGGGGAGTCCCTAACAAATTCCCAAACTTTGCATGCAAGCCTGTATCAAGGTAAAATTCACAACTTCAGGTGAACACACTGGGCCGAGGTGCAGGGCCCACGTTCTCCTCTCACTCAGATGTTATTGAGGCAAATCACTGAGTGAGTCACAGGGATTGACCAAGAGCTTTATCACAACAAGGATTTTCCTAATTTGGCCACAAGTGAATACAAGGGCAATTCTCTCCTACAGAGCCCAAAGCAACACGAAGGCTTTAGAGTATGGAGGCACAGCTAGGTGGGCCTGAGAAAGAGAAGAAAACACACAGCTTTGTGGAGGCACGCACCCAGGACCAAAGCCAAGAGCATGCTCATGCACTTACCATTTTACAAAGGAGTCAACACCAGAGGGACGCAACTGCAGCAGGTCCTTGACGTCCTTGACCCAAATGTGAACTTCACCAGAGGGAGGATTCTTGGGACCTGCCATTTAGGAGAAGATAAAAACTGTCGCACCAGTCTTTACAATAGCTAGCAAAAATGACAGGCTTCCTCTCCAGGGACCTGAGGGAGCAGCAACACGACTTCTCTGCGTACTCACTCCCTCGAGAGCTCGGCACCCCTCTGCCTGGGTGCCACAGCACTACTACCAGCCCCGTCACACTTGCAGCTGCAGAGGACTCCCGACACAACGTGCTGGTGCTGCTCTGAAACAGGAGAGGAGGAGGAGCTGCTGGGCAAACCCAGCCTTGTGCCTGCTCCACAGTAAAGGGGGGCTGTGTGTTGCTGCCACCACATCACAGCACCCCACAATGCCCACAGTGCTCACAATAGCTGACGAGTTTCAGGTTGCTGAGCTCTTCCCCCCTCCCCAACACCTTCCCAATAAATCCAGGTGTGAAAATCAGATGTAGGCTGCAGATAGTGCTATCAAGCACAGCTGGTTGTGCTTTTGTGCTGAGCTGGAAGATCTTGCTCTAATGAGATTACACTTTAACCAGCCCTTAACCAGATGAGGCATTGCAAATTGCATGCCTGCATACCAGCAATACTTCTTAACGCACGAAACACATTTTACCTAGGCTTCCTGGAGGGACGTACTTAATAGACAAATTCATCACTCCTCGATGATCCACACCATTAACAGCAGAAAGGCTCTGAAACAGACAGAGTTATGACTGACTAAACAAGGGGTTGTGTAAATACAGCAACGCAAACAGCTTTTGAATTCAGTGGAGGGGCACAAATGGACAAACTCGATTTTGCATGGCTGGGGCAGCCTGATCTCAGGGCAGCTCCTTTCTTTGTGGCTTTATTCTCAAACTCAGTCCATCAGAACCAAAAGTCTGAGGATTCAGAGCAAAGCTGCCCTTCCAGACATGTCCAGCTGGACACAATTAAGCATCTTAGTTCTGAAAGACAAATGTCCTGTATTTTCTGAATGGGGATCTCAAATCAGACCTCTGAACCCAGACGCATGAAGGAAGCTGTACAGGCTTAACAAAAAGTGGCACCTGAATATTTACCTCTCAAGGCAGGCTCAACTGCATCACCTAGTACCCTGCTGTCTGTTTTTAAGGGATGGTCTTTATGTGAGTAGAGAGAGAGGCAAAGTCATGTCAGAGTTTCTGTTGATTGTTTTACTCCACTTCTCTAGGTACAATTCAGGCTGTTCTGCTCCACCACACCACCCAAAGACCTCAGAGGACTCAGGAAGGGCTTCTGCCACCCCTAAAGGCTTCAGGGTTGGGCCAGGAGGCAGGGCTGCAGCTGAGACGCACTTACTCGGGGCTTCAGCGGGTACCAGTTGAGTTTCCTGTTGCTCCAGTCCCAGCTGGCCAAGTCTATTTCGATCTCTCCCAAGAAACTGTTACGTCCCAGTGGGTCATTGTGCCAAACAGAGAGATTTAATTTTTGGATCAGCAATACCATTTTCTCAATTTTATACTAGAGGAAGAAAGAGAAATCAGGTGGTTCAAATTTGTCTTCTGTTTCTTTCACAATCAGAAATAAATGACTCAAAAGCTTGAAAAAGCTCTGACTGAGATACTCAAACCCACTCCACACATGCACTAACCCACTGGCCCCGCTCTGAACGTCTCTTTTTTTGTCCTGCAGCAATACTACTACTCTGACAAAGCTTTTCTGCTGAGCACAGGGAAACCTAGCACTTATTTCATCACAGGGCAAAACCAATGTTCTTTCAAGAATCATTAACACAGTCCCAGGCGTTGTTAAATAATCCTCTAGGCTTTGATGAGTAAGAAGACATAAGGAAGACCTTTCTTACTAGTCCCACACCTCATGACTGTGCACCCGGGAAAGGAAGAACACCCCTTGCTCTGGCTGAAGACAGCACAGGCTGCAGGTCCCTATCTCATCCAAAGAATACTATGTGGTTTTGACAGAGAAATCTTGGGTGCCACACAGATGGGCGCAGAGAAACCTTTAGCATCTTTGCCCTCACAAACCCGAGGGAAGGGCAGTGCAATGCTGGTGGGAGGCAGGTGAAGAAGCCTGGCCGTGAAGGCAGGATCTTTCCAGACCTGACCTGCTATGGGTGCCTGATATAACACAGGTTTTCAGAGCGTGTATTTGTTCTTACCCGTAACACCTCATTGTAAATGGGATTCACTGTCCTCTTCTTCACTGAAGTTTTCCTCTTACCCATTCTAGCTTTGTCTGGGAGCAGGTAAGTTTTAACATACCTGGAAAAGAAAAAATAATCCAGCTGGATATTGTTCTGTATCGCCAAGCTCTAGTAAGCGGGCAACACTTGTGAACGGTGACATGGGAACAAAAGACCTGGAGTTGACTCTTTGAAGGCAAAACTAATAAAGAGACCTGGTGGGATAGTAACTTGGTTTGCACGTGAAGTTATAAATCTCACTGGGGATGGGTGGATGCCACCAACATTCAGAACAGGCAGCTGTCTAGGCAATGTGGGAGGCCAGCAAGGCCATATATCCATTTTCTGAAACGCCCATAACTATGTGCATTCAAAATTGGGGTGAAATCAGAGAGCAGAAAAGGGGTGGAATGTCTTCAAGTTGCTCTCTCAGGCTTCAAATCCAAGCTCTTTTCATCATCTTTCAAAGTAGAGATCACTAACTTCTGTACAACTACCATTGTGCCCCTAACAGCACTTCTTTACGGACTTTCTTTTCATAAAGATATGTATCTACATCACCGGAGTTATTACCAAAGTGTATTCACCATGGGGAGATCAAGGTCCACATGGTTGCAGAGAGAACATATTCCAGTGATAACAGGAACTGTCTCAAAGCTTTCTCAATCTGTTCAAATTTAAGTCTGTGGCAACAAATTTACCAATGCCAATGACTCCAGAACCATCAGCTAGGAAAGTTCCAGCAGTAACCATGCACTAGAAGTCTGAAGGAAGGAAGAAAACGTGACATTTAAAAAGAGAAAACATAAGAAAGAAAATCCTCCAGAACCCAAAATTCAGCAATGTAGAAATCACTAAGCAGCAAAGCATCACTCACGGGTCAGATCTGCCTTTCTTCTCATCCACAACAGCCAAGTCCCTGCACTGGGACACATGAACCTGGAACTCGCGGTTCTTCTCGTCATAGTCTAGAGCAAACTCCACGGTACCTTGGGCATCCACACTCCCAAAATCGCCGCTGTAGACACTGAGCACACTGCCACTCACCTGCCAGGTGGAAGAGCAAGGTCAATGTCAATGAAACAGGCACCCTCCTGACTTGGTTCCTGGATAAAGATGATAGTCTGAAAAGTGCACTCCCAGAGAAATAATCGGCAATTTCTGTCCTTGTGTAGTATGGTGTCCTGGACACAGAAATGGTACACATCTGCAACTGTGCTCAAACAAGCAAGGGCCAGGGAACCCAAATAAGGGTCTCACAAGGATGTGCTATCCTAGACCAGGACTTAGAAGCACTATTCTCCTGAATACTCAATAACTGCAGAAGATTTTTCGCCCCTAAATCCCAAAACTTTGGGAAACAGAGTCAAATATTACTGGGGGCGGCACACAAATCTCTTCCCTTTCTCTATCCTTACAGTACCAACAGCTGCTATCCTCACCCAGTCTCATCACTAAGAAAGAAATATATTGAAAGAACTGAACTTGAACTATCTGTAGATGAACCTATTATTTCTGGGAGGCATAGTCACACAATTGTCAACCAATTTTTAAGATAGGCTAGCAAGAACCATATCAGACTAGAAATACAGGAAAAAATATTATTACCTTGCTGCTTGCTCACAATGTGCATGGAGCTCTACAGAACAGAAATATCTAACCCCTGTCCTGAAGAGCCACTGTCCCACCAGACACAGCCTGTGTGCATCTACTTGCCACAAAGTACAGCAAAGTGACATTTCTACAGGTATACATCGGGAGCTAGGCACCCAAGAGTCACTTTCTTTCCCAGAACAAACTGCATTTGCCCATAGGCCATGGGGTTCTTTTTCAAGGCTTTGTCTTTCAGCGGTAGAAAGTGATGAGGCAGAAACAAAATACAGCTCCAGAAAGATGAGAGAATTTTCTATTGCACAAGTCACTCATGATTCCTGATGGGATAAAATAAAAGCTAATGCCATTTACAAAGCAAATAATTAACCCTCTTGGCACTTCTCTGTGGTACAATCATGAACATTTATCAAAAAACTTTCCTAGTAATTAACCCCATTCTTCTCTGTCTTCCCCTGCTTCCTTTGGTTCTGAATGTCATTCCCTTATAACCTACAAGAACCTGCTAAGCATCTCCTGCTCAGTCCTCGGAGCTGCATTTACCATCCCATCAGGATACTCACCCCAGCAGAGAATCCTGAGTGAGATTTTCAAGAACACCTGTGTGACTTGGACACAAAAGGCTCATTTATGGCTTCCAGACTCTCCAGGCTAGGAGGACTCACGTGACCCAAAGTTCAAGGGCTTTTTTAACATATTTGTCTATATTCATGATCTCTCCCTACCAGCTTTGCTTCACATATATTCTTTAAATCTCACATATACACCTTGGAGATACCTGTAAGAGTAATATAGCAAATTCAAGAACTTTTAAACAGCCCCCCCCAGAACACTGTCTCTAAGGAATCTTTTAAAAACGCGCAACTAAACACACTCAGTTCTTTTCAGCTTTCCTTAGAAATTGACACTCTAAATCATGCTTTTGCGAGTTCCCTTGAATTTGCTTATAAAAAGTGAAGGATGAGCTTGCAGAGGGCACCCGTCTGCCATCCCAGCTCTCTTGGAGCTGAGCCACGAACACACCACTCAATAGCTGTGTGCCCCACTTTCCCAGCAAGAAGAAGGACCCCCCCCTCTCCTGCAGGCTGCCAGGCTTCAGAGCATCCGCACTTTGGCGTGGGGGCTATCACTTACTGTGAATTTGTCTAACAGTGACCCAGTGGGTCTCTAATTTGAGGTGGTACTTGGAGACACTCCTTTAACGCAAGTAATTAACCATCACCATTCTTTTACTAATGCACCATGCAGAAACTAACAGGATACTCCAGAGGCCACATCATCAGTATCAGCCTAAATGCAGTGTCACTGCACCCGACTGAGAAACCCTATCTAGCGAGATGTACGCGTTAAGTACCTACCGAAGAGACAGATGCCATGTCGGACGAGTGGCTGCCAATGCTAGACGTCTTTTTGTGCTTGTTAAACTGGAAGCTGATTTCTGAAGCCGTGTCTGATTCAGTCTGCTCAGAAAATAACAAGCATCTTTAAGCTCTGCTGTATGAGCACTTTGCAACACTACAGAGAAAACCCAATAGCTCAGCAGAGTCCCATTAAGCAGCGATCAGGTTAGGAGAGTGGAGGAGAGCGCAGGGAGTCTCCCCAGAGGCATCCCCTCCAACCGGCAGCAGCAAACGTCATCATTAACTGCCTCCAAACAGAGCCTGGGCTTTTGGGAAGGGCACGGAATAGTGTGGTTTGAGACAGGGAAACACTAAAAACTCCTTCAGGATAGAAGGGTTGGTCTAGGTTATTGGGGGCTTTTTTCTTAAGGCTTTTCTCATTTATTTATGACATAACCAAGGCATGCTCTAAAGCAAGTACTGTCGGTGTCCAGGAGAAACATTCTCATGAAACCGATTGCCATTCAGGGGATGCTGTGAACGTTATTCCAGCCATTTCTGGCATCTAGCCTACCTCAGACAACAGCAGAGGAGAGGATCTGCTCAGCTCTTTGATTCTTTCAGGTTCAAGAAACTGATGGGGTATCAAATGAGGTTTATTGTATGCTGCAGGTACAAACAAAAAAAGGCATCAAGATACCTTGCCAGACTCAGGAAAATATAGAAAATC
Source organism: Ibidorhyncha struthersii (assembly GCA_013398815.1). NCBI lineage: Eukaryota > Metazoa > Chordata > Aves > Charadriiformes > Charadriidae > Ibidorhyncha > Ibidorhyncha struthersii. The sequence continues at coordinate 1,164,952 of VZSZ01004489.1, read as the reverse complement.
ACATTTTTGTTTAAGGGCACGAGGAAGGAGGAAAATCTTGTGGGGGGCACCGAGTTCCACCCATTTGCCCCACCTCTGTCACCTGCCATTGAAGCTGACTCTCCCCAAGACAAAAACTGCCAGCTAACATCTTAAAGCTGTTTTCAATGTGTTTTCGTTCAGCGTGTGGGAGTGTGCAAACTCCCTCTAGCGGCTAATTGAATTAACTTATTAGCCTAGGGATGTGTGTCTTGTTTGCACCACTTTCTCTGTGTAGATTTAATTTAGACTAAAACCATACAGATCTAACTCCTTATCAAAGAAACCAAACATGCTCACATTTCCATCTCGTAGCACTTTGCCGTGTACAAAAGAGATGTAAAATACTTATACCTACAATTTCACCATTGCATACACCTCTCAAATATTCTGCTACACAGATAGGTAGACAATAGCCTGATATCTAAAAGGTCAGAAAGCTTCATATCAACTTAGAAAGATGGTTACTGGACTGTTTAAATGGCTAAATAAAACCTATTGTTCTATCTTTATCTTTTCTCAATAACTCCCTTGAAGATGACTGTCTCTATCCCAGAAGAACTTATTTTTAGACTATACATGGGCGGGAACATGCATGCACCTATACATACTTGTTTAGCATGTTAGCCATGATGATACATTCTTCAGTGCTTGAAATGCCCAAAAGCTTCTTTGGCATTTTTCTTTTATATGATTTACCATTCATTTGATATTTACTATTTTTATTTCCAAACATAAAAAGAAGCATTAAATCTAGCCCTCTCCACAGACTACATGTTACACTGCAAACAAGTGTGTGTAACTCTAGAGAAGGGTTTCTGAGGATGATGTTTGTGGCTCTAAATGAGCTTTAATAGGGGGAGGCTAAAATCTTGGTCACCAATGTGAAAACCATGTCACTGAACAGCAATGCACATCGGACCTGATGCTTCGAGCCACCATGCCATGTGACATACGTTGGTGCACCGTATAATGGGGCACGCAGGAGGGTACCGGAGGGGGTGGGCAGTCACAGGGCCATGCAGCGCGTCCTACCCACAGCCTGCCTTCGACACATGAAGGGGACTCTCCTCCCTCCCACAACCAGGGGTTGGGTTTACTTAAACGGGCTTGATCATGTCCTCTAAGCAGCTTTACCCTTCCTTGGGCATTGCCTTCCCAGCCTTCATACCTCAGTCCTGGCAGCCTTGGCCTTACGCAAGCTCTTAGCTGTCTTTTTGGGCCTGCCAGTTTTCCCCTTTTGGGGACTTTTATTGGCTTTCCTGGCCACAGAGGTTGCTGATGCCTTCCTTCAGGCCCCCTGCCTTGGCTGCAGCTTTCTCAGGCTTCTTGGTGGCACAGACAGGTTTCTTGGCCATGGAATTCTTCAGCTTTACTGCCGCTTTCTTGGTTGCCTTCTCCTTAGCTTGGTTTCTCAGTGAGAAAGTGCCATCATAAAGCATGTCCCAGCTGGCAGCAGGGGAGATCAGTCCAGCAAAGGGGGTGTACTCTGGGTGAGGCGAGAGACCCAGGCTGTGAGCGTGTGACCGGAGTCTGCGGCATGACTCACACAGCGGACACAAGGTCTGGCACCGCTGACGAATCCATGGCACAGGCTGCCATGCAGATCCCATGGTACTTGGTGGGGGAAGAGGAGAGACGCATACAAGCTTCTTGCCAACCCTTTGAAGCCCTTGTGTTTTTTGCTGAAGACACTGAATAACATACCATCGATCTAGCTGTAATTTCCTGGCTCCGAATTTAATTTTAGGCACTATAAGCTCTCTAATTTGATGATGAAACAATATGTCATTTTCCTTGCCTGGTACATGCACAGAAGCACCAGGGATGCAGAACTCGGGCATAATATTTTACCTTCAGGGAACGTAAACCAAAAAGGAGAAAGAAAGACGTTACTCACTCTCTGTGGTTGTGTAAATGTTCACCATGCTCTTTGCAAGATTAATGCTATTTGCTCGGGCCAATGCCTGAGCAGCAGGAGAATGATCCCCATCTTCCTCTGGAATACAGGAAAAGCCAAATCAACATGGTAAATAAATAAACACAAATGGGCAGTGTGTCAACAAGCACGCGTGTGTGTGCCTCTCCTGGCTTGTTCACTCTGCTTAGAGCACACTGCAGTTACATTGCACAGGGCTGCTTTCAAATCATCAGCGCGCTTTAATGTCTCTCCCCGAGAAAAACTCTTCACACTATGATGGGATTAGCCCAGTCCCTAAAACGGACCAGCACTTGCAAAGAGCTTCCGGTGCAACACAGCCATCTGCTAATATCATCCTGAAATGAATGTAATAATAAGGCAAAAACCTGAGAGATATAAGAATGATCTGGTACAGAAAGGAAATGTTTATGTTTACCCGAAGTGCAACTCAGTATTTTCATGGAAATGTTATAAGAGGTAGGAAATAAGCCAAGAAATGACACAGTTAAAAATCAAAATCAGATGAATCTAGGGAAAATCCTCTCAAATAGGTCTTATCCAGGTACACAAGGGCAAGAAATCTGGAAAAAGAGGATAGCGAGCTCTCTCTTCCTAGGTTTTTGCTTGGCAGACAGCAGAGCTGTGGGCAATCAGAGCCCATATGTAGAATGAATTGCAATTAACAATAACTTTTGCTCATATTAACATTCACTACAAGAGCCTGTCAAACCCAGAGACCGATAAAGTCACAATGCTATTGACACCATCACGGTTGAAAACATGGTATCAGAAATCAGAAAGATCAGACTCCTTGTTCAGTCCGCTTTGGCTGCAGTTCAACGTCCAAAATCACTTGCGTATTCCCAAAAGACCCAATAAACACTAAGAGCCACCTGCTACGTCAAGGTAGCCTAACAGCCCACATATTTATTAAACATTTTGCTTCAAGTTTTATTTCTTCTACTTGTGTCAGACTTAACTCTACCACCACAAAAGGTTCTTCCAGCCCCACAGTTGAAGAAAGTACAGTCTTCCCAGTGAGTGAAATAAAATAAGTTCCTGTGACCTGTTGTAGGTAGCGCTAAAGAAACGGAGGGCTGTCCCAAGCCGAGGTGCTCGCCAGTAAGGCTGAGGGCTGGTAGCAGGGAGGAAGGTAAGGGAACACGGCACTGCCCCCTTTTACACTCGCACCGCGCTACACAAGATTTGTTTCCAGAGCTGTTTGCTAAACACATTCCACGCATGCTAACTCAGCACAAATTGAAATATAGGATAAATGAACAAACGAAGCAAATGTGCAAAATGCAGAAGGGGTAGGGAGGAAAACAGGCTTAGGGATGACTGTCTATTGGGATTTCACAGGGTGCAGTTACAGCCCTCAGTACCTGAGTAAACAGCCGAGTCCGTTCCCTGAACGGCTTCTCTCTCTCTGGCTGGTTCACCGGGTGTTGGCTTGTCTGAAGACTCACACGTTTTTTCCTCAGGTAGTTCTCCATTTATTTCCATGTTGTCATGAGTGCCTAAATGGGATCTCTCCTCTTTCTCATCATCACTTTCACCATCTGTAAGCACAGGCTCGATCAATATCTGCACCCTGCTCGCCAGGGATTTCGCTCTGTGCTTGCGCTCTTCTGCCACAATCAACTCGTCTGTGGGCGTCTCTGGCTCAAATGTGCTGCCAGACACTTCTTTGGTAGGCGACTCGATTTTGATGGAAGGTGCTCGCACAGGCAATCTGGATTTCTTGGAGCAGCGTTGTGCCGCCTTCTCTTCCTCTGGCACCGGCGGCTTCCCATTGCTTTCACTCAGCGAGTTATTTCTTGTAGCCGGGCCGCCTTTGCTCTTGCCATACGTGGACCTAGGAATGACAGAAACCGAGCCCTTCCTTGCAGGGGCTACATAGCTTGGTTCTTCCTCACTAGAAGACAAGGTTATTGTCCTTTTGTAGGGGGTTCTTGTTTTGTTGAAGACGCCAGGTTTTTCTTCGCTGTTCTGCACAGAGAGGGAGCGGCACAGCTTGAACTGCCTACCATCTGCTTCCACCGCGCTCGGGTCCCCCGGCACGTTTCCCACCGTCACAGAGTCTGCCCCCTTCTCCCAGAAGTTCTTCAAGTTTTTGAAGTGTTCACGATCGAGGCCGATATCCTCTTCTTTGTTACTCATTGATGAGATCGTATAGTTCACGCCTTGCTTCACCACCTGGCTGCTTTCCTCCTCGGCAGTCAGTGGTCTGGGGTTTGCCAGCAGCTCTCTCTTTGTGAGGCTGTTCTCTGCCGGCCCCACGTGATTCCCAAACTGCTCAGATCTGGGGAAAGTTCTGCTTGGTTTCCTCTTAACTGGTATCTTGCTGGGAGCATAAGTTTCTTCAGGTGGAGTTTTTGGCCCCACTGAGGTGCCAGTGGCCCCACCAACAGCTTCTCCTCCAGCCGCACTGCTGGGCTGAGGCACAGCACCCTCTGCAGGCTTGGTGGGCAATGGAGATACTCCATGACCTACAACAACAACAAATGCTCACAGCCCGTCCCAGCACATGACATCGTATTTCCCTGGAAGGCATGGGCTGCAGCTTCTCAAAGGGAAGGTAGGGGGAGTTTCCAGAAACCATCAATATGTTCCTAATTCTTCCCAATTTTGAGACTTTAGCAAGCCCCCTTCCATCTGAAGAAAGCCCTGAAAAGCCCAGCCCTTCTCTCTGCAACAGGACACAAAAAAAATCCACTGAGCTCTAAATTGTTGCTGTGAGTTGGGGATTTGTTTGCAGTTTTGCTTTCAGTTTGACAGCTTTCCTACTGGCTATTTGCTATGTACCAAAAATACACTATACATTCAAGGCAGAAAAGAGAAGGTAACTTGGATCTGTGGATTAAGGAGTTGTGAGCCACTCAGTTTAAAATGTACTGAGAGCCAGGACAAGTTTTAGTCACTTGATTTTTTTATCTTGGTCCCTGCTGCCTTAGGCATAATTCATTCAGATGTTGGCAGCCCATTCTTACTTGCCAGGGTAGGAAATACTCTTTGTTATTCAATTGTATGCGTATGAAAAAGCATGTTGTCTCTTGGTGTTTGACGTTGAATGACAGAAACACCAATGGCTCACTGTACACAAACCTTACCTTTTCTAGACAAATGCAAGCTGTTTGTTGCAGCCACAAACGGACTTGTTCCAGTGTCACTCTCTGAGGAAGAGACATCAGGTATACTGGATCTCTGAATGGAAAACAAATGCTATCAGTGTATATAAACTGGCAAGACTGGAAAAATGTATTTTATTTGAGCACAGACACCAGGGCAGGCGGTCTGTGGAGCCCCTGCCAGTAGGTACGGACAGAACAAGGAAAAAAGTGCAGAGGCTGTGCCTATACTACCTTGTGTGATGCAGACAGCGGGATGAGAAGTCTCGGCTTCGGTTTTGGCAAGATTTTACGCTCCTCAGCAGTATCAAGAGCAGGTGTGCTGGATCTGTGGGAGGGGAGAAACGCCTGAGCAAGGAGATCGGGGGTAGTGATGCGCCTGGTAGGGTGAACAGGCAGTCTTCAAAACCATCTCAGTTCTGCTCAGCTACTTTACCACTTTTATCTACTGACCCAGCCCAATATAAGGCTGTCCAGCATTGGTGCCTTCGTTTATTTTCTCCATTACTGCTTGGAAGGACTGGGGAACGTGTTAAATGGCCTGAACTTGGAGTAAGAACGAGTCTCTCACTGCAGTCAGCACAGAACTTGCTTAATAAAAAAAGTAGCATCAACTTCTAGGTTTATTCAGACTTTCCCCCTCTGGGAGAAAACTGTGGGGAAAAATACAGGAAGCAGCTGTGCGAGAAGAGCCCGAGGGCCATGCAGGAGGGAGGTGCCTTTCCACGCTACGGCCCAGAGAAGAACAGGCCATGCCTCCTAGTTCAGGCCAAAGGCATAACCAGATTGACAGAGGATTTAGAAACTACAGGAACGATTATGACAACAATAGTTACGGCAAAACTATAGTACAGGATATAAATATTTATGCTTGGAATGTAAGTTAATTATTAACCACCTGGTAAATAAATGGAAGAAACACATATCACGGGCAGTTTACTTGACTGCTGCTACCATCTTTGGGAGTGTCTAGTCGTGGCTGCTCTCCAGATGGAGAAGAGCAGTCAAGCTGGTGAGATATCATATGGGAATGCTTTGTGCTTAGGGTTGAATGAGAAAAACAAAGCAAGCTTTTCAGGATTTAATCAATCCCCCCAAAAACTCATTAGGACCGCTGCTGTGTTGATAAAGCAGGAGCATCTTTGGCTTGTTGACTCTGGATCCTTCATTAAACAACACCCAATGATCAGCTGCAAGAGGTTTGGAAGTTTTGTCAGGGCCCATATTTAATATTTAACTGGAGCAACTGCCACCTGTGAAGAATGATTCCTCATTCTGCTGGCAAAAAAAATGCAAATGAGATGGGAGCAACAATAAATGGATATGTGAATATTTCCATGGCTTCTCCATAGCCCACGAATATTGAGTGAGGTCACCAATTTGTTTGTTGGAGTGCTTTTGGTGGGTGTTTCTGCTCAGTCAGCACAACAAGAAATCCTACCAAGCCTTGATGGAGAGTGCTGAGCACTGGACACAGAGATTGGCACCAGCAGGAAATGAGCAGTTTCCTCAAACAGTTCATTTTGTTAGTGTTGCTCCATGGCAAAAATTAAACAAATAAAACCATAATTACTTTGAAAAACTAACCAGAATATCCTGACATTAGAGACAGCTTCCATCTTACTGACCCCTTATCAAATCATGCAGGAAAAGGCCTTCCTGGGATAAGCACATTAGCACTTAGTTATTAGGGGAGGATTGATATTCTGACAATTCCTGGAAAAGGGATTTTAAAAATATCCTGTATAACCTATTACTTGTACAGTCTTGGAAACTGAGTTAAAGACCAGGATTTAATGGGTAGCATTCCATTTTCATTAGAAGTAAGAGCACCAGCCAGAGCACTGCAGGAGCAGTGGCGGTTACCTCTCCTCTCCTGTGCCAGCAGCATGCTCGGGGAAGGCAGGACTCGGGGCAGCTTTGCTTTCCAGACCCATCCGGATGTGCTCGGTGGCCTCATCTGTAATGTAACAGACACAACTGAAAAATGACATCTATTTAAACTTGCAATGGTCGGTGTGTTTTGTTTGGGGAAGGAGAAGGCTCGTTAAATGAGTCCCACCAGCACAAACCCTGGGGATTTAACAGGAGATGGCCCCAGGGCAGCATCGCCTGCGGTCCCTACTCGGCAAGGGCACCTCCAGACCCCAGGGGTCCGGGAGGCCAAAGCGAGCTGCCTCACCCCTGACTCACGCCAGGAGCTGTCCCGTCACTGGAAACCTTCGCAGGACACTGTCGCGGCTGTCAATAAAGTTAATCCGTACCAGGATTTAAATTCAGCCATTTCCTGTTTTGACTCAAAGTCATCCAATCTTGGCAAACAAAGGAGGAGGCCAATACAGTTAATGAGGAGATCCCAGTTATTTTTACTGGCACAAGGCTCAGCTATGTCTTCTAAGCTCTCAAAGACCCTAAAGAAGAAACAATAGAAGACGGTAACCTTTAGAGCAGCCTGCCAGGGTATAAAGTCGCATTAGACATTTTGCTGGCAAACAGGCTTTCTTGCTACTGCAAAACCAAACAGCAATGAAAAACTAGTCTGGACAATAAGATCTGCCCATATTTATTCACGTGCTGCTAGGTCTGTTTTAAAGAGTAAATCTACCTGTTACAAAAACTGCCCAATCTCTTTAGGATATATTTCGTTACCCAATACAGTAGAATCAGAGGCTCAAAGGATTCAGATGTGACATTAAATAATATAGCCTCACTTGTTACCTGGTTAGAAAACTGCGCTAAGCCCAAGAGAAGACCAGTGCTACGGACGGGCTGTGATATCAATGTCACGCCGGTGTTGCCCGTGTGGTGCCATCCAGCATCAGCACGGTCAGCCCGCAGATAACAGAGATAGCTCAAGATGGAGCTTCATTCCCCCCTGCCTGTGCATGCCCATGGAGAAAAGCGCTGCAGTCCCAACTCTTCCTCCCCACCCAGCGCCTGGCGCTGCGGTGCAGGGGACCATGGCAGGCATTGCTCGGGGCTGTCTGCGTTAGGATCACGTCTCTGGCACACGCATGAGATGGCAGGTGGGTGGCCCCATGGTTTCCACAGTGGTGGAAAGTTGGGGAGTCACTCCTGATGGAAGACAGGAGTCTGTTTGTGTAAGAATGAGCTGGTTTTAGGGAGCACGTTTCTGGGAGAGTGGCTGTGTTTTGTCCATGTAAATGCTGAACATAATTCTGGGGGTGACAAGCTGTGGCATGGCTGGTGGCACGTGCAGGCCACATCACCCGCAGGCACGGGAAGACACACTAGCATGCTGAGGAGCATTTATTTACACAGTGAGCCACGTCCTCCTCTTCTGCCCCGGAGCCAAGGGAGGGAGATGCCAGCCAGTAGCTGCTCTGGAAGAAGAGGAACCAAACACAGAGCTCCCATGTTTTCCCTCTGCCTGTCATGGCTGAAAAGACCTTGGCAACCAAGAACAGCATTCATTTCTCACCTCACTTCCGCTTCCAAAGGCATTGCGTCACATTTGCTTTTCACTGACACTTCCCCCTCAGACAGAGCTCCCCCCTCCCAGCTGCCAGAGGTGTTTCCTTCCTCCCATCCAAATCACTGCCCTTCACAATGGCTCAGCCACCAACACAGCTATACCTGGCTTCTATAACCACAAACAAATAGGTTATTGGTATGTTATAATTCATCAAGACGAGCAAAATGCCCTTGCTACCTTTAGGATGAAACAGAATAAGAAGCAAATTCCAACAGAAATTAGTAGTGGCCTGACCAGTTTAACTTGTCCATACATATATTTATATACATATGTATACAGCCACTCCTGCTCTAACACTTTAGCTGCTTCACTCATTTCCTACCACTCTAAAATGAAGACACTCAGCACTTGCGGAAAGCACGGCTAACTGTGCCAGCGGGGCTGACTTCCCTCAGAGGGCGGATAAAATGGTCTCTCTCCTAGATGATTTTTAGCTCTCATCCATTGCACACAAGCTGAAGGAGAAATTATCACCAAATTTATCCATCTGTGCTTCTCTGCAGGCTGTAGTTTAAATATAGGGTATCTATCTATTTTATAGATTTATATTACTGGTGATTACTAGTGTTTTCTATTATAATCAATACCAGCTGTGAAGACCCTTAGGGATCCACACAGCCCTCCCTTCTGAAGGTTAAAACTCTTCTCCAGAAAAGGTCACTGGGCATTTTCCTGAGCAGGCAGGAATACCCACCCCTCCTCAGCCCATTTACCACCCAAAGGGAATGCCAGCAATTATCTCAGCTGAACTTTTCCATGCAGGAATTCTCTCATTTCTCTCCCTAACACAATCATCAAGGATTTAAATTAGGATTAACAACCCTGGAGTCATGAACATGTTACATTGATCTGGCTAAATGAACACGCACTCCTTCATCACCTCAAAAGCCGTCAGAAGGTGAATGACTCTGATCTTTCTAAGAGAAGAAAAAAAGGTGTGAAGAAGGCAAGCAATGGCCCTTATCTCATCTACTGCAGATTGAAGGTAAGCTGCATGGTCAAACTGTAAAGGAGCCTCATCCTAAATGCTGCTCTCACTGGTGCGATACTCTTGCTGACAGGACAGCGAGAGAAGTGCTTGCCTTCACGTGCGAAGGGAGGCAATCTATACAGGAACCGCTGCAGGAGTGGAGCACGCAATAGGCAACAGCGAGGTGGAAACATTAGCTGCAGAATCTTGATCCTTAACCACTGCTGTAAAACGGCAGTGGGAAAAGTAAGAGGAAGGAATAGAGTCACATTATACCCGTGCCTTACCAAAATAAGTCCGAATAGAATAAAAGAAAGAAAGGGAAGAAAAATAGGTTGAAATAGAAATAGAAGGCTAAATCTAAACATAATTACTATAGTAATTCAGTAACACTTGCTTCTTCCTTCTTAAAACAGCATTAGTCGAGTAATGCATATGCCAAGACATAACTTACACATTACTGCTACATTAATAAGGAGATTATTTTAGATGATAACCTGAGACCACATCCCATACGTGCACATCAGCAGTTAAATCTAAAACCTACAGTACTTCAAATTTTGCTTTCCTGAAATGGGGTGCAAGCTAAGGGTGCTGGTGCCTCTGGCAAGGCAACAGGCAGTTGAATCCAATTCACTGCTGGCTGCCAGCTGGGCTGCAGGTGACAGTGCTTTAGTCTGACCTGGACCCCAGCAGAGGGGCTGCCAAAGCGCCTGTCTCTTCATGCAAAGAGGGTGCAAGCACAAACGCGCATCCTCAAAAAGGAGAGAGCATGCTCTGCAGAAATGGTCAGGCAACTCTGCCGAGCTGGAAAAGGTTTTACATGTTTTAGCATTCTGGAGGGATGATAAAATAGTAAATTTAATCACATCATGAATCCTTAATACCAAGGATAAAAGCAACTTCCTATGAAATATGATGGGCCAGTTCTGCATCAGAGGCTCCAATGAATCTATGCTGTTATGAGAGCTGTCGGGGATAAGTAAAAAGCAAAAAGAAAATGAGGCACTCGGTGAAGTCCCGAGCCAGTGTTTAGCTTTGAGAAAGTGTCTAAGTAATGTGGAGCTCAGAGGGGTATACTAAACTGGGCCAATTAACGTTACAGAGATATCCTGGCCAACAAGGCCCACCAAACAAAGGACTGATCTACATTGCTCCTACCCCACAGCAGGAATGGGCAGCTGGGCCTAGGAAAGAGGGCTGAACTGAACTGGTGGACATGACAATTGAATTTTGGCCAGATGGAAGCTCTATGAGCAGCCTTTATTGCAAAAGAACAGAGCCCAGTTATAGGGTCCTCATATTAGGGACCGGGGTAGACTTTGCTTGGAGCTGTCTATCAGGGCCATGGCTTCCCCAGAGCAGTGGCAGCCAGTAGCTCACCAGCCATGTCTCAGCATCTGTGATTACCCACCCTGACAAATAATCAAGGAGGCTGTTGTGAGACTGGGCTGCAGTCCCACCGTCCTGCTGTGGAGTCGGCTGGCCTGTCTTCATGTTGAGGACTGGATGTGAATCACCCCCAGTTCTGCTTTGCACACATGTACAGCACCAAGTGCCAGCTCCACGCTGGCTAAGCTTGGACTCAAAGCATGGTCCTGCTCGTTTCACACGGGGCTGACCTCTTCTCCTCTCTGCCCTGACCCAATAAATCTGATTTGATCTGGTCATACCACCATGAGAGTTCATCTGCATGTCAAACAACACACAATACATCTGCTTGGAATTAGCACGTGGTCCCAGACATACCCTTGCTATGGCATGGCAGCCTGGGTACCATTCAGACTTGGCCCCAAAGCCCTTTTTACTTTGAAAACTACATTGTGCCTTCAATTATTCCCACGTAAAAAGCTAAGCATGGACCCTCTCAAGTGGGCAAATATTTGCCAGGAGAAGAGAAGCACCTCCTCCCTTTGCCCACCACCCGGGAGGCCTGTGAGAGCAGCAGGCTGGCTCTTTTTGTCAGACCACTCTAGGAATTTCGGGGGAAGTTTGACTCACAAATATCAGTTTGATGCCAGAAATTGCCCTACATCATCCCCTTCCCTTTTTGCTTCTATGATAAGAGATGATACCAGTGACCACTGACAAACAGACATTTTGGAAGAAAGAAGCTGAAGTGGGGAAAAGGCATTCACTGCATGTAGTTGGTAAACAGCTTTTGTCTTGGTCCTCTGCCACACTGTAATTTTTTCTTTGATTTTGGAAATCAGGTATTTTTTTTTAATACAGAAGGCCTGGCTGAGAATCCCTTTATCCCAACACAAAGGCTGGTCCCAGTACAGGGAGACCCCCATATTTGACCACTTTTTTCAGTCCATCAATTTGTTTTCTGAAGATGCACGCTAACATACTTACTTTCTAGTTTGCCCTTTTTCCTTCTAATGGATGCCCGAAGTAGATCTGGACCCTCTAAGTCTTCCTGAAAACGTTTTGCCTTCACTTCTGAAAACCATTCACCCGTCACAAACTTCTTCTTCTTTTCATCCTTGATGGAGCCTTGTATCCGCCTGAAAGTCAATGAGAACATTACACACCATAAAGATCTCCAAGGTTTTGACTTCTCCTGAGCTGCCTTTGTAACAATTGTCAGTACGGTTCATCTGTCTGATACTACAAAGGATCCAGAGGTTATTCTCTGCAATCACAAGGCCCAAACCAGCATTAAAACAAAAGCTGGTTTATTCTTTTATCTGAAATGGGAACAGCATCTTGTAAACACAGGCTTTCACTTATTCCAAATTTTACAAATCCAAATCAGAGTCACCTGGCAAGGAATTTGCCCGTTTGCTTTGCAGCCCTGAGGGTTTGGGAAGGGGTGGGGCTGTTCTTGCACTTCTCCCTTTTATTTGTCTATTAATCTCTTTATGAGCAGCAAAGCCTTTTGCATCAAATCTGGTGCAAACCACGGAAATAAATCATGTTGTTTAGGGGAGCAACCTGTCCCTGCGGCATTCTCCCCGGACACTGCTCCTCCTGCCGTGCCCATTTTGGCACTCAAACAGTTAGCTCTCCTTCCTGAGCACAGCTTCTCCTACAGTAACTCGTAACTCGCTTGGGCACACCCAGGGCTGTTTTTTGGCACCTAAACCCGTCAGTGCTCTGTTTGCTTGCCTGTACTTTTAACCCTCCTCCGGTTATTTTGTTTTTACACCACGGCTTGCTGAATTAGCTGCCTTTGAGGTGGCACTGCCTCCCACAGCTCACCACAATTCAGGGTCCCTGCGAGACCCGAGAGGCCAGAGGAAACTCCCACCTTGGTCCAATTCTCAGCAGGAAGAGGGGGCAAAACCCCTGCGGAGCCTTGAAGGGTCACATTTGGCTACCTAAAGGCCAGAAGGGAGCAGGTATGGGATAACCGGGCTCGAGGCTCCGCAGGCAGCGCTGGGGGACCCAGTAGGACGGACAGCCAGGGACCTGCACAGCTCCCATCTAGATCAGGGCTGCATCTGCCCCCGTGGGGGTCTCGAGGTGCTGCACCAGAGGAAATGTAGGAACATATTTTAATCTTCCTGATGCCAGATCAGTGTAATGCCACTGAGTTCATTTCACCCAGCAGGCAGGTTGTGTTGGAGCCAAACATGTCCACACTCACACCAAAGGTCTTACTGCATAGGGCTATACTGACAGCAATGGGCACCCGGTACCACCTCGGGCACTCACTTCGCTCCCAAATGAAAGCCTTCTGCACAACGCATTCCAAAGACAAGTGAAACAAACCTGAAATAACCCAAACACTCTTTCCCCCGAACCTCCACTGCAGAGCAGAAATTTTACTGCATTTCAGAAAAAGAAAAAAAAAAAAAAGGAAGAAAAAAAAAGAGAAAACCATTTTGAAACCTGGTTTCAATTCAGAGGAGATATAAGAGCATGCAGACACATATACCTCAAGCTGCTCGCACGCCACCACCAGTCCCTTTTCCCCAGCTCTCAGCCCCGAGCAGAGGCCAGGGCTCGCAGGCTCCCTGCAGCCTGCTGCCAAGCCACCCACTCCCGCTTCGAGCCCTGAGCACCCCTCCTACATGGGGCTTACTCTTCTCTGGCTCAACAGCGAGTCCAAGACTCACATCCTTAACGGGGGTAAACTGGCACAGGGCCACCCACGCTCACTGAACTACTAATTTTTTGCCCTGGAGAGTTTGGTGCCAGCCTTCTGAGCCTGGTGCATACTGTCAACCCAGATGGTCTAATGGCTGGCATTTAAAAAGTGACAGCAGCAACAAGCAATCCCGATCAACCAGACCTGAGCTCCAGGATGGCCAGTGGCAAGTGAGCTGAACTGAGAGTGATTCCTGGCTCTGCAAGGGCTCCCCGCAAACCTTTGGCAGATCACGTAGCCTCTCACTGCCCCTCTCTGCCTGCACGATGGATGCTTCACACACACCCACCTCAAAGAGCACTGGAGGGACACAGAGCAGAGATAGGGATGTAAAGTCTCATTTTAAAACACTCTATGGGATTTCTGTGCTACTGAGCGAGGAAAACAAGGTAGCAGCTACTCCCCTGCTCGGACCTCTGACACCGAGAAATCAGCATCTTCCTCCCCAGATGATTTCCCTTGGCGTCTCTAAGGGCTGCTGATTAACTCAAAAGGAGAGTCCAGCCCTGCAGTCCTGCAGAGAGAGGACAGCGGAGACAGCGGGATGGCTGAGAAATCAGGAGGTGCAATTAAAAGACCTGTCAGGATCTGAGCAAGAAGGGACAGCACTGCTGCGCACGCACACACACACACACACTCTCCTCTCTAAAAGAAGTACAAAAATCCCCCCAGGGGAAGCTCATGTCCTGCTGTTATTGCATGCTCTCTCACCTGATGCGATCCCCATCCTTCTTCTTCAGCTCCGCATCTCTCTGCAGAACCTTCATCAGCTTCTCATACTCCTCCTCGGTCAGGAAGCTCAAGTCCAACATCTTCCCTGCACTCTTCTTCGGTTCTTCAGGCAGCTGAAGCAATGACACACCAGGAACTAATCCAGCCCAGACTGCCGCAATGCCATGGGCAGCCCCCGTGCAGCCCGCCCTGGTGCGCTCGGCAAGACGGGGCTGGAGAAAAAGGACTTCACAACAGCATGGCTTGGGTGGAAGCCGCGTTAGCACCTGGACTTGCACTTCCAGGCTCTTCGCTGGCACGTTTCTCTGCACCGCATGCCTTCCCCTGCCAGGAAAATTCTCTCAGCAAAATTATGCTCCTTCGCTTTCCTCCAGGCACAGTCGCAGTGATTTGGAAGCCAACGTCAATCAAACAGGCAAGCACGGGAAGGAGCGAGCTCGCCGCTCGCCGGAGCTGCCTCAACAGGCACGCAAGCTCGTCTCACCAACGGCAACCCCAGCACCTCTGGCATGCGCTTTCTTCAATGGGGAAGTCTGCCTCCGTGGAGTTCAAGCATCCCTGCAAAGAAATAACACCGAGATGCCTTTTATGATAAGCGCGACATATGGTAACCGAATGTGTACATTGGGGGTTTTTATTTGTTCTTCAGCACAAGTTCCAAAACAAGCTGCCCTACTTTCCTCCCAGTCCTACAGTTCCTCACGTGGTATTAACCTAACCAAGACAATATTTTATTTTAGCCACTTTCCTACTAAGAGGTAAACAGTTGACTCAGCATGCTACGAGCAAAATATGCATCTAGATTACCAAATTGCTCGCTTGCTTTTTACCTCCGTTCTTCTTTTCCTCACTTCTTTCTGCCCCAAATGAGACCGACGATAACAAACCACCCTTCGTGAAGCAATCGGAAAATGACAGAACAGCAACCTGCAAGTGTTATTGCTGCATGTTATGCTATAAAATACCAGAGGCTGCTCACTTTCTAATATGTGTGCACTTTGCTTTATGCTGCACTGATATTTGCTGTTCAAATAGTACGGCTGCAGATCACTCAGCGTTTCAACAGATGCTGAAAATGGCCAGAGGCTGCAGGGTGTGGAAGAAGAGTAAATCATGTGTTGCTTTGCTACTTTATTCCTTTTCCTCTCCCCTGGCCAACTTGAGGGCAATAAGGCACACCTCTGAGGGAGCAGAAGTTCTGCTCGTGTCCATGTAGGCAGTTTCTAGCTCACCAGATGGGATTTTTCCACTGTTTCCAAGCCCATCAGGTGACTGTGGGTTTCATCACACTTGTTTTTTTCTCCCAAAGCCACAGCCTTGGGAGTCAGGTCATTAAAAATGAATAAATCCCAGTTTTCATGGCAAATGGGTCATCAGGCCCATTCCCTAACCTCAAGGCCTGTATCACCCCATCTCTCTGTCCGTCTAATCCACCCCTTCAAGGATGGCAGTCGCAGCCCTCCTGGGCCACCTGTTTCAGTGCTTAGCTAACTGGCAGCAAGCAGCTTCTTCCCATTGCCGGCCCCAGATCTGCCCGAAAGATCATCCTGTCCGCCGCGAGAGGGATCCTTTGCAGCCATCCTCACAGGCTTTTACACTCCAGCCTCCACGATAACCAGCCCCAGCTCCTGCAGGTTCCTCAGAGCTGGGGTCTTCATCAGTTTTGTCACTCTTCTTTGGGCTGTCTCCACATGGTGCACCTCTGCCTTCATCAGGCATATCCGAAGTCAAGCACAAGTATTTCAGCTCAGCTTCGCTCATTTGACATCATTTCACAAATTTACATTATTTTATGGATGATACATTCCCAAATGTTTGCCTTTTTCATAATGGTGTAACAACATGTTAGAAGAAGGCATCTGACCTTAATGCTTACAAAGAAATACCACATAAAAAGGCTTGTCAAAGGAATGGGCTTTGTCATAAAAACTCTGTAATTATTTGAAAATAATTTTTGGAGGGAAGGAAACAACATTTCATATTTCTTTGAGGCAAGTATGGCTGTGCTTGTCACATTACAGTTACAGCCTTCATCATCTGAGAAACTACCGATACCGCTCTAAATAATTAAACCAGAAACAGTAATAAAAAGCCCTAATGAACCTCTACTGTTTAAACCTATGTTTCACCCAGCTCGGCACGGCACCACCATGCTTGGTTCCAACCAGCTACCCTCTCTGGCTCTCAGGCACAATCCAACTTCTACAAAGACATTTATAGAAATTTCTGGGACAGATTTTCTTTAAAAAAATGTATCTCAGGACACAGTTTTCACAGTATTTGCTTCTCTAGAACTTTTATTTATTTTTAACAAACCCATGATGTGTGGGCTGAAAGTACTTCAGAAAACATTTTCAGCAAAGACTCATATTTATTCATCAGTATGGCAGTCAATTAGAAAAAGAATAAAGGCTACCTCTTTGCAAATAGACTTTTTTTCCCCCTGAGAATGTTTTCTTGCTGGAATGGTTACATTAGAAGGAAAAGGCTAACAGAAACCAAACAGCCAACTCCTTCTTTTGTTTTAAACAGTTAAAAATCAAACCACTTAATGCACTCGCTGTGGGAAAGTGAGCTGGTCCAGCAGACCGCTCCACCTGGAGGTTTTGCTGGCAGTCTCAGGAGCGGCAAAGTGCCTGGGTGGCACTCCCACCCAGGCCTGCGGGAGTAACCAAGGCTGGGAAATGATCTCCACACGCGCCACGGGGCTGTCCCCGCCGTGACTTGAGCCATCGCAGCCTCCGATGGGTACACTGTGCTGCCATGCCTCAGCCGCTGCAGAGGCTTGAAAGAGAACCCCACCATTAACCACTTGGGTGCACAGCGATAAGGGAGAGCGTGTTATTTGTTTACTTGGGTCTGCAGGCGCAATAGATGAAGGATAAAAATCAACCAACGTGTACAGTGTGTTATCAGGCAGGCACAGTGCACTGTACCTACCCATCGCCAGCTCCCCCAGATTGCTTAATCCTGGAGTTCACGTTTACGCTCCTTAGGCAGCACCACACAGCTCTGATTTATTTTGTTAGGTTGCTCATAATCCTCTCCCCTCTCAAAGCCCTGCTAATAAACGGTTCAGAGACCACAGAGATGATGCAGTGCAAACACCTAAATCAAGAGATCCGTAAGAAAGCCAGGACCCTGTGGGTCTCACACAGACGGGGCCACTTTCTGCGTGTCCTGCCCAGCCCTCGCCTCGCCACCTCTGCAAACGGCGGGGGAAGGGAAACACAAAAGCCTTGCAGTTTTGTAGGGCAATGATGGGAGCCACCGGGCAACGCTGGGGCAGATTTTACCCTAGACTACTGGGACCTCTCAAGTGCAAGCACCTTTATTAGCTCGCTGATGTAAATTGGTTTTGGACAAACTGTGACAAGCAAAAAGACAGTTGCACTCTCCTTCCCTTCTGCCCGTGGGAGACCCCTCCTAGGTCAGGATTGCTCTCTGGCAACAGGACCAAAAGGGGGAGTCATGAAAGAGCAAATTGTTTGTGTCTGGATTAGCAGCATCTGCTTGAAGACTGATGCCCACCGCGCAGAGCAAACTCTGGCTGCTCTCAGGTGCTGCACCACCACAATGCTCCAGTGCAGGGGGAGCCACCCTGCTGGGTCCTGCCACGCATCAGGACAAAGCAGAGGGACAAAATGGATCATCATGGCTACAGGAAAGACCGTAAATCTGAGCAGAGGATGTCCAAAGGACTCTCTTCCCTCTAACTGCTTTTCTGGGGGAGAGAACATCACAAAGAGATCGACTCGCATGCCCAGCCGTGTTGACAAACGCTGGGTGTGGAGGGGGTGTGGAGACAAGCAGAAGCATGACCTATCATGTGGCGTAACCAGCTGCATCTCTTACTGTGATAGCTTTTCATTTCTTGTGGCCGCCTCCTCAAGAAGAAGCAAATGCTCCGGTCACCGGAGAAGATCCGTCATTGTGTGTCACGCCGCTGAGCAGCTTATCAAACGCAGAGCGCCAGCACGGGCGGAGAATTGAGGCCTGTTCCATTAAAACAGCATACTGGGATGTGCACATCTTATCTCCCAAATGATTTTTAGTGTCCAGTTTAAAAATACAGGAAGGGCCATAGACAGCTAGACCGAAGGTCCCTGTAACGCGCTGGCTTACCTTCAACACGGGCTAACAGCACACAGCTAGAGAGAGTATGGCGAGCTGTCTGCGCTCCAGCCTCCTGCGGGTACAGGGCAGGGACTGCCCAAAGCAGGAGCAATGTCTCTGCATTTCACAGATTTTTCTAATTAGTTTCTGAACGCACATTAATTTTAAGCATTTGCAATATCCTCAAAGCCCCACAGTCCCACAACCTCACTATGCTTTAAATGCAAAAGTATCTGCCTTTGTTTCGTTTTGACCTGCCACTTGCTTGCTTCATTTGTTATCCCCAAATGTTTTATTAGAAAACCCAGAGCAGATTATTCCGCATTCACCTACTCCAATGCTGCTCATTTTGCAGACCTGTGTCACAGCCAGTTTCTCTTCCAGGTGAAGGAAGTTTGTTGTCTGCTCATCCCAGGTGTTACTCAGGGAGCTTTGATCAGTCATTCCTCACACCCTTCTCTACCCCCACGCATCTTACTACAGAATGGCTGAGCAGGGTTTAGGTGCAAAAAAGGCTTTTCCCAACAGCCACAGCCCCTGGTTGGGGCCCCGCCAGACTGGTTTTGTGGTGCCAGGAGAGGCGGTGTAAGCCGTGCCGGATGCAGCTCTCCAGCCAGGAGGGAGACAGGCAATGCCAACCTTCACATGGGGACAGCCAACGGCTCTGCCAGCCCCTTGGAGAGAGGAGAGCTCTGATCACCTGCAGAAAAGCTAAGAAGGACACTAATAAAAGGAATAAAGCTTCCCTTTGTCAGCTGCTTGGACCATGCGACAGCAAAGAGCAGTGCCATTCAGGGAGAACGGCAGTCCCACTTGTTTTTGGAGCTGACAACCAGGGAAAGGCTGGTGCTCAGAGAGAGGGTGCAGAGCTCAGGCTGGGTGCAGAGAGACTCGTTTACGCCAGCCAAGACATGGAAATTTGTGACCTGTCCAAAACTGCGCCTTTCCCCCTTCAGCAAAGCACCAAGCAGTGGTGTAACATGCATTCCCCTAGCACCAACCCACTATCCAACCCCTAAAGTGAAGGGGCAAATAAACACCAACCTTTCTTCAGCAGTGCGCAACATCCTCTCGCAGGGAGCATACCTGCACTGGGGCACAGCGAGTAAACGAACGTTCAGACAGCCTGCAGCCTGGACAATGCGCATTTCCTCGTTCCTCGGCGCTTTGCAGTGTGTCCCCCCACACGTGATCAAACCCAAGTGCATTACCTGTGCCGACAGTCCTGCCTCCTCTCACTCGGAGCCTGCTGGACACGCAGGTCATGAGCATGCAGCTGCGCCCACAAGGAAAAGCTCGAGAAGGTGTACTGCTGGAGCACTTTCCAAAATAAACAGTTTGACCCATGTAGGGTTTCTGCAGCATTAAGAGCTATTTATGAAAGAAGGTATGTTACAGATCTCTCACCTGAATTAACATAGCCTCTCTTTTCAAGTTTTTTCTTGTTATTACAGCGGAGAAGGGTGTTGTTTGGGGAGTTGTTTGTTTTTTTAAGTAACACTCTTTCAAATAGTTTTATCAGGTGAAAATTAAATGTTTGCTTAGCCCAGCAGGCATGAAACATAGTCCCTTTTGGAAAGGCAGATGCTGAAGGGGCTGCCGCCTTCTTTGTGCTGCATTTTCATTTTATTTCTGGGAGATTTAACTCAGCTCTAGCTCAAAACAGAACCATAACAAACCCAAGCACAAACTGCTCAGGCGCACAGTACCAGCTCAGTGCTTTTGCTGTCATCTGCCTACAGACACGAATTATCTACATCTGCAGGGCACTCCAGTCTCGGTTGTGATTTCTCAGCGTGTACCTTTCCTTCCCAATGCTGCACATCGTCCTCAGCGCTGGGATGTGCACAGATTAATAATATACACCACGGGCCAAGCAGATTTCATTGATTAGATGCTGCTTTGCATGCAGAGGAAGAGGATGAATTTAGGAACTTCAGCCTGCCAATTTGGTAGTCAGAACCCACTAACGATGACAGTATTTAACACCCCAATTTCATCACTTAGGTCAGTGTAGGACCGCCCAGACCCACCTCACCCTTTGAGACTGGAGCTGCACATAGGTCCATGTAATAAAGATATGAAAACATCCCTACTCAAAACATAACAAAACCCGGAACAGACAATACTGATCTCACAAGGCTATTCATAGCCAGACGAAAATAGCAGCAAGCTGGAAAGGCTGCTTGCCTCCCTCCATACCTCTTTATCACATATCCTGTCACAATGTAAGGAAATAACCTCCTTTTGCTTTACAATGTGCAGACGCTTCCCAATACCCTTATTAGTCAAGACAGCTCTTGCAGGGCAGGTCAAAACCAAGAGTAGCATTGTATTAAGAATGATGGATGTGGTCCTGGCACCCACAGTCATACTGCAGTTCTCAATATGTGCTGCAGCTAACAGTACCAGAAAGACTTAGCGCCCAAACTGCCATACCTGTACAGAGCCCGTGATCAGCCTTGCGCCTCTCCCTCTCTCATGCTGGAGGATTCAGCCTCACTCTTCCTCCCATCTGATTTCTTCTGCTGTCAGTACCGTGAAACATTGCCAAACTAGTTTATAGGCAAAACACTGACAGCCACTATAATGCTCATAAGCATAATACTATGACATTTGATTGATGTCCTTTACCAGCAGAGAACAAATAAAAAGCAAACTATAGGACAGTCTTTCTCTTTGGGAGGGATGGGCTGAAAGCCAACATAAAACCTCCTGTCCGTGGGGCTGGACTGTGTCTCCCTGCCCTGAGTCCAGCGCTGTGGCTGCAGCCAGAAAGGGAGCGGTGCAGTCCCAGTTTCTACCCAGTGCAGGAGCTTGCCGTTGGCTGCAGCCTGCACCAGCTGCAGTCACCGAGAGAAATGGCAGCGCTGGGCTGGGAAGCCGCGAGCCGATGGGGCTGGCGCAGCAGAAGGGAGCCAGACGCGTGAGTCTCACCTAGACCTGTGGCAGCTCGACGGCTGCAAGTGCTCCCTTTTACACACGGACAAGCCCTCAAGGTGCAGTAATACAGAGAGGAACAGTGCATACGAACACTGCTCTAAAGTATCGAATTGCTGGATAACAGGGAGTGCAGGCAGTGTGTAACCTTCACACTGAGATTCAGGTGTTCCTAAGGCAGCCGAGGGCTGTCCCACTGAAAAGGCACAAGGCTGAAGCGCAGACACCCCTGCCCAGCTACATTCTGCCTCTGGCCGCGATCACACCACTAGCGCTCTTTCTCCCTTTCTGTGCTCACATTTCCCCTCTCACTGTCACGAAATAAATACATGAAATACCTGCCGTTTGGTTAGCCATTGCGAAGCGAAGCTCCACAGCATCATGAGAGCTCTTCCAAGGTGCATCACTTTCTCATAATTTGCAATATGCCACTTGTAGCTATGATCTGTCTAGTCCTTTGCAGACCACGAGCAGCTGTGAGCTATGAGAACAGAGAATATATTTAATATAATTGTTTTCTGAAACGCTATTCCACTAAAAATGCTGTGGCTGCACTGTCTAAAGGGTATTTTGTCTGACTTGTCCCACTGACAGAGAAGAGGTGTACTGTTCCTACCCAAAAAACACCTAAGCAACTAAGTCACACAGAAATGGCCTTCAGACAAGAGACAGCTGATAAGATAAAGAATGTTTTCAAACAAAGCAGGCAATTGTGGTCTCCTGGAGCAGTCCACATGCAAATGCATCTCTTGCCATCACACAGGGAATGTCAAGGCCAAATTCTAGCAATACCAGGCTGGTTTGGCCTCACCCATCTCCAAATGCCATAATTACTCAAGCTCAGCTAATCATAGAATTACAGAGATTTTTTCTCTATGCAGCGAGGGCTGTACCTGACGTGATGTGCCATTCCCACCTCAGACACGAGCATGAGCAGCTGGTGCCTACCAACAACCACCACCGAGGGCAGCTTTGGCAGCGTCCGATGGGCAGGCTGGAAGACAGCAGCTCTGACCTTAGCAATGGCTCTTCACTCCGATGCGCATCCCAGAAAAAAAAAAATACTGCTCAGTTCACTATGAGCACAGCCTTGGGTGGTTTCTCTCCATTTCAGTCATTGTCTCACATTACACTTTCCAATAATATCCTGAATGATGGAGAATCTCAGCTGTTTTATTAAAATATTTTTCCTCCTCCTTCCCCTGGGCAGCTTTAGTGAAGGACATCCATCGATCAAGAATGGCCCTGAGATGCTCTTAGGTGCATAGGAATTGCAGGAATTTATCAGAGCAAGGAAGGTCTCTAGCCCAGCCCCTTGTGAGTAGCCAGCAGAAGATATTTTAGAACAACAATACAATGCTAAGCCAAAAACCCGAGTAAACTCCCCTATTCAGTGCATGTGGGGAATGCATAATTGAGGAAATGCTCTGTTGACCACATCAGAAGCGGGTGAACTCTGCTTATTTGTACTCAGCCTCAGAAATGCCACTGCTTCCCAAGAAGGTATGAGACCCACAATATTACAGAAGGTTTTGTTAAGGCTTCAGCTTCTTTCTGTAAAGAATGATGCATACGGATTTTTCCCCCTTACACATTTCTACCCAACGCAATGTAACTGTCACACAAGTAATTATCTACACTGAACTCTACCCATTTCCTTCTAGCAAGGAACTGCACGGGGTGGAATTTGCATTACATACAATTTACTTCCTTTTATCCATTCCTAATTAAGTGAACCATCCTATCTAGGGTAAACAAAAGACTTGAGTTTTCCAGTCCTAACCATTATTTCCTAGAGCCAGCATTGCCAAAAAAAAACCCCCAAATATCAGAGAAGTGTGACTCAGACTCCTTAAGGTCGATAAGGCCTTTCACTGCTGATAAACTGATAATCCAACGCTTTAGTTTAAATATTTGAGAGTTCTGTTTATTTCATAGGTGGGGGCTATTTGCAGATCTTGCCGGATGTAGTTCATTGTAATTCTGCAGACTGCCAGAACACAAATAAACAAGCACAGCCGGCTGGGACACCGAGAAATCCTCCAATATCCCATTGAACAAGGATGGTCGTGTCCCAGCTACAAGAGAGGACGCCAGCATTTCAGAGACCGTGCTACGTCTGTCACCCAGCCAGACCCGCTCTGCCTTTGCCCAGCCCCAGTGCAGGCGGGGAGTTTTGGTGGAGGGAACCTCTCCCCCGCCACCGCTAAATGCACTTGGCTTTGGGGTGGGGGGCAGAGGCTTGCGCTGAGGTTTGTGCTAAATCTGCACTTACATCCTCAAGAAAACGGAGTTTTAAAAGAATTTGCAATTCCCTGTTTATGAGCTTGTAACAAGCCTCCATCCCCGTGGCTTAGCTGTGTTTCTGCTGCACTGATGTTTCCATCAGAGAAATATCCTGGTGTCCAGGCTTCCCTCTCAGCCAAGGGATAAAAGTCACATTATATCAGCTTTAAAGAAGCCAGCTGTCCCGCAAGCAGTGTTTTTAGATGCCACGTGGTACGAAGGTTACTCCTAAAAGCATCTTCTCAGCTGTTAGACTTGAAAAGGCAACAACAAATAAATATATGGCAGCTAAAAGTGAGAAATCCCCAGCTTAAAGCTAGACCACTGCAGGTGAAGGTTACATATTTAGACTAATCATCTCCCTGTCCCCATTTGTCACTCACTCATCCTCAGAACCTGGATATTTTCAATACGAAAAAGGGAGATGGAAGATAAGTTTTGGCTGAGTTCAAACAAAGAAAATGCAGGACTGGAAGATGAAGAAAAAAGCAACCACCCATGAGAACTTCTGGCTTTTTTTTTTTTGACCTTGAAAAATATTTGCTGACCTCAACTTTGTTCCTTCCAAACGTAATTTCTCCACGTTTGCCTCCAGTGGTGACACGTTATAAATTGCTTTCCTGACCCTGCTTGTTATGCCCCAGTAACACCGAGCTTGCAGTGCCTGCCTGGTCGTCTGGAGCTGCTTAGGAGCCCGCAGAATCAGAAGCCGTTTTGCTAAAAAGAAAAAAAGCAAAAAAACCCCTGGTTTTGTAACACAGTAACAGAAGTCAAAAATACATGGGGCCCAATTCCTTTGTACTGCTGCTTTGCCTGCTGAGCGCGATAGCACAAGGCAGAGCGCCTTGCTAAAACCCATGGGAATGCAGTGCTGTTTGTTTAGGAAACTTTGCATACTGAGGGATCCTTCCTTCTGGTCAATGATCATTTTTAAGCCTCAGCCATGCCTGGATGATTCTGAAATAACTCAAAACCGGAATGAAGGTAACTGCAAAAGAACAGGGTGCATCTCATCATTGCTTAAAATGAGGTATACTTGGATGGTCTAATTCCCTCCAGTATCTGGGAGAAGGAAAGTTTTGGAAACAACCTTCTAAGAAATAATCACCTGATCTGCAATTTCTAGATTGTGACACTAAAACACAGAGGTGCTACATCCAGGGTCTGGGGTCAGCCCCCACTTTACGAAAGGGGAGAAAAATGAAGCTCAAGTCCCTGCCTGATTTGGGATCCCCACCTTCTTCCCTTCTAATTTCCGAGCACGCGCTGAGGCCTGGATGGGTCTGTGCTGTGCCTGGTTCGAGTACAGAAAAGCTCTATGCCATAATTTTAAATAAAGCTGTTTTACTTTGTCACGCTGGGATACAAAGTGAACTCCTGGGACAAATCCCATTACTGAAGCTGCAACTTCACTTTCTGTCAGAAATCTTGTTCCACGAGAAACCAAATTCATACATGGGAATATTTTTTAATAAACTGACCACTTTTCTTCCAGGAAGAGGATCCTGGATCTAACTGAAGATACCTGATCTAGTTGAAGATGTCCCTGCTCATTGCAGGGGAGGTTGGCCTAGATGACCTTTAAAGGTCCCTTCCAACCCCAACTATTCTGTGATTCTATGAATAATGCAACTTTCCAATGCAAAGACAAAGTCAGTCGTGAATTCACTTACTGGAGCCATGTATGGAGCTGGATGACTTGAGGGGGACAGGAGGGGTCTCTGGTAACACTTGTTACCTACAATATGGGGAAAAAAAAAAAAGCACCTGCTTCCACTCTTCCCTACAGTGCTCAGAATCAGGTGAAAGATCTTTTACTTAAATCTTCCCAGTGAAGGGAGACATACAACATCCACAGACGTGAGAAGGCTAATACTACCAGAGATGGGCAGTCTGAATTCACAAGGAAATTAATTACTTAATTAAATAAATCAGATGCCACACTAATTTTATCACAGAGGCACAGTTCTCATATTAGGTTTTCTCTATAGGAGAAAGTTACAGTAGGTTAACTAACTACTGGCTTGGCTATAAACAGGTGTGCTTAAACTAGCACAAATCTGCGTGTGGACATGGACTGTCATTTAGTTCAGCTCAAGATAAAGTTTAGGTAAACTCAAGTGAGAAATCCAAACACAGATTGCAACAATTTAATTAAATCACTAAAAATAAAATTGGTTTCCGATGATCATCTGGTACCATTTTCTTGCGCTGACAAGGTGTTTCTTCCATCTGTGCAGCTCCACAAATACTTAGCAAATCTTGCAGGGAGATGGGGAAGACAGACTTTTTGGATAAGAATAACAAGATCACCCGTGCTGTTGAACAATGTAGGTTTATTTCTAGGTGCTCACGCTGAGTAGGATTTGGAGCTTTTATACGAGCAGTGACAATTATCATTCTGCCCAGGCATAACTGTATGACTACACTGTTGTGTAGAATGCACATTATACTGCTGAGGGTAGGACTGCTGCTGCCCAGTGACACTCCGCTCTACCGAGCTGCCTGTCTGTGAGGAGGCAACAGCCAGGGCTGAACCCGCTGGACCGAGGCAAGCTGATTCTAGTGGATGCCCAGAGCAGTTGCTCGCAGCATACAGCATCCTCCGTGGGTGAGCTTCACTGAACTGCTGTCCTGATCCCGCCTGTTTTCTCCCCTCCAAGATGAACTGCACCATTAGGTTTAACTTGCAAAACAGTAACTTGATTTTGATTCCAGAGTCACTAATAGGTACTTATTTCTCACTGCAGCTTTGCTGCCTGTTGACAGCCCAGGACAGCCATGTACTGCTTTCCACTTTGTTGCAAACATTTATTATTGTTCTTTCTCCCCCCCCTACATCTTTGAACTGTAGATAACGATATTGATTTAAATGCAATCAAAGCCTGCCATACAATGAACACTTTGTCCCCATTGTGCCATACTGTGGCAAGGGCTGCCTCCTTCCCAGTGATGGAGGTCCATTAAAGGGACATGATTTATGAGCTCAAGAGGAAAAAACAAGTTTACGCTTCAATTACAGAATTGTGAAGGAGAGCAGAAACTTGGGTCCCCACATGGAGCTTCTCAGATATTCGGCCAAAAGTGGAACAGGGAGAGAGAAAGAGGAGGGGAGGGTAAAGGAGATGGGTTCAGCCCTCATAAGCAACTGCTGACACCCTCAAGAAGTTTCACAGTGGCAGGACAGTAGATCTCCACCGTCCTGACCATTCCCCATGGTCTGCTCTGGGGGCAGAGACGCAGGGGGCATAGAATGGTCTGTAACATCGCTGGGGAGGATAAGCCCCATTGCAAACTATTTTATTTAAAAATTATCCACTGCCAAAGAAACCCAAGAAAGACATAATAAACCAAATAGCAATAGCCACAGGTTACCGTAGCTTATAGAGCAGCATCAATCACACCAGAGAGCTGGCTGCCAAGGGAGCAGAAATTAATAAATGCTGCTCCTGTTGCCATGCCAACTGTTTATAACAATGAAGCATGCATAAGGAAGTAAATAGAACCAGGCGGGGTGGGGGGGGGAGTATGGAAATACAGACAAAAGAGCCGAAGTCACAGGGAAGTGACACTTCGCGCTCCAGGGTTTCACAAGTCGCTTTGCACGAAGCGGGGACGCAGTAACGAACAGCACCCCGCGGGGTGCCCCTCATTTACCAGGGTTACACCTAACGCCCCACGCGTGCCCGGCGGGAGGCCGTGCTGGTCCCACCGACGGCAGGCCCCTGCCCTCCGCCCGGCCCGGCCCAGCCCGGGGCACCGCGGGCACCCGGGGCACGGTTGGCTCCGGCGGCTGCTCGCTTGGCTACCGGCCCTGCGGCTCGCCACGGGAGGGGAACGGTACCTCAGCCGTCATCTATCCGCCTGCCGCCGCGGACGCTGTCCCCGCACTCCCGACCCCCGCGGACACCGGGACGGGACCGGGAACGGCGGAACCCCCCCGAGCCCTTACCTGCCCTCGGCGGCGTGGGGCGGCCGGCGGGGGCGGGGCTATCCCCGGAGGGGGCGGGGCTATCCCCGGGGGGCGGGGCCGTGCCCGTCCCGGGAGGTAGCACCGCGGAAAACCCGGTCCGGAGTTAAGAGCAGCGGGAGC